>CAKNWT010331476.1:0-21665 GCA_932066315.1 Andricus coriarius
CGAACCCCCAACAAATTGGATTGCTATGACCTTGAATTTAGAGTTGGTGCAGACACACCGTGCAATGTTCCCAATCCTAAAATTTTACCAAAACGGTAAATCATCTTTGACGTCTGTAACATAAATTTTCGGTTAAAAACAGCAGCTTATTCTAAAAGTCTTTTTTTCATTTTCTTTGAAATCAAATGATTTATACTAAAAATACCGATTTTAAGTATCCAAATTGTAATAATCGTGAATGTTTCCAAAATTCGGTGAAATTTTCGGAAATCCGCATTCTGACTTACCTCAAGTACTTTAGACAATTGTAAACCTGTGGTTTTCATTGCAGATTTGAGTTCGCAATTCGACTGCTTACCTAATGGTGCCCCTATTCCTGGTCTTTCTCGTACTGGTAGATCTTCTCCTAACAGACAACATTCTCCGGATAGGAATCCTCCACCTACAAGGACCAGGACCAAGTCTCCTCCTTCCACGTCTCCTCCTGCCAGTTATTCTCCTGCCAGGGTTTGTCTTTCCGGGTTTACTTCTCCAGACAGGTCTGCTTCTACAAGTGGCATTGTTCTACGTTTCTCGCTTCCTTCTCCAGACGGCCGTGGTTATGGACTCGAACATCTTCAATTTATTCGGCTTACTTCCAAATTGAATCCAAGCCGGATATTCGAACTTCGGACATACACTTTTTCTGCCGATAAGGGTATTAAATTAAAAACAGGACATAATTCCTATGAGCGTACGCCAACCGAAGAACAAATTGTTTTATCAACATCAGATGGTGACGTATTTGCAATATTGGAGGATACTAATCGTCTTGCTGGAATTTATGTTTATAGTAGGATTTTGAAACATATGAAACGGGTAAAAATAAATATGGAAAGCGGCATGGCTACCGAATTAACTACAGAAGAAATTAAAGAGATACAAGTAGGTATCCAACGCCCATTAAAAACCTGCTTTAAAGTAACACTAGTGAATGATGTGTAAACTGCAATCCTTCACACTTTCATTTCAATTAAAAATAAAATTGAATATTGTATGTATAATAATAAAATATAAATGTATGATGGTTTTTTAAGCTTCATCATTTCGTAAATGCCCCACTTGATCTTTTTCAGAAGCAAATTAAAAAAGTTCTTTTTCATTTCCTGCATTTCTTAAGGTTAATTTCTCAAAAAATGCTAATTCTCAATGGGAAGGACAGGAATGAACTTGCCGAAACATTATTAGGTAACGTTCTATTATCGCCACTAAAAGAGTTAAAAATGGCCTTGAACCCATGTTGTAGGTCCCTCTCTCACCTCCAAGTCAGTGTGTGGGGTGTGTGTAAATAAATAGGGAAGAGATACAAGAAAAATGTAAATGCCTAGGGGACACATTAGAAGCTTCCATTCTTAATAAATTGTTTGTTGTGGCGTGTTTTGCTTGATGCTTGTGTATAAATAAATAATTTGTTAGAACTTTGAACGATTTTCTTTACTTTTTGAGCCATTAAATTCTGGTATACCTATACAATTTTAGCAAAAATTCACAGCTTTCTAGGGTGAAGTACTTTCCGTTCCTCTGGAGAAACGTGTTTCTTTTAGGGCTTGTAACGTAGTTGGGGTGTCAATCGGTGCTAAAATAGTTTCGGTCCAAATTAGTTCTTACGTCGCACCCACGTTTCTGGGAAGTGGTTTAATTTATGAATTAATTAAATAAATAGAGACAAGTGCTCGCCCCAAAGGTTAGTAGCACCAATAATTAACCAAACTTTATAATTATTCAAGTTTTTTAAAAGCAAATTTAAAGTAAGTTGGAAAAAGGTGCCTTATTTTCTTTTTTTTATAAGCAATGTTTCAGAGTTAGAGCTGAATTAGAGCCGTGAAGATTGACACATCTAGTCTTTATCCGCTCCTGCCCATGCGTCGCACCTTAATAACGGTGAGGTCGCATCTATACCCTTGACGGCTATATATAGCTACTCAATAATCCTTTACATGCATAATCAAGGTCCTTGGATTAGGGGAAGCCCTGTCTTCATCCCTGAATGTGCTGTAGCGCAAATAATTTTTCTTCATGGAGCTTACCGTCTCAGCTATCGATTAGCTGATTCCGGGCGTCTCCGGCCGCTTTTGGCCCCTACGGGCTTCTAACTACCCTAATTGCCCTAACTGCCCTAACCTTGGAGTAAAACTTATAGTGTAGATTTTTAGATTGATCCAGAATTCTTGTGATATTTATTTAAATACCACGTTCGTTTCGCAACACTGCTCCGACCCAGGTTGCTGGCCAATCTCTACAGCCATCACCTCAAGGGAAAAGCCTCACAAATTCATCATGTGAAGCTCCCCACTCACATCCATTAGTATCCAAGGTCTTTTGTTTCAGGCTATTTGTTGCCACACTTTTCTGTCATGTCATACCTCTCTAACTTTGGCCACGGTCGTGCATTTTTTTAGGAAAGCTCTTGTGTTCTAGGAATTACTAAACCGCGAGCGGCCAAACCAATAGCGCGGTGTAATCACTTCACATTCATAAAAGACACTGACTATCATTACGGAATTTTCCGTAACCTTGGCCCGGGATGAGCTGGAAAAGTTGTGAGATTTATGGAAAATTTCGTAACATTAGGCAGTTCCTTTCTAAATCTAATGAACTCCTTTCAAATACTTTGAAATCACTTTGAATACAGTCGGACTCGGATTTAATGTGCGTTTTCGGTGTGCCCTTGGACCTGATCTACCCTAACTGAACCGGATTCAGCTCAACTCCGAACGTAAACACTTTCTGTTTTGTCACGCCTTGGTGAACCTTGCACACCCCGCGCAGCTCCTGACAAGCCCACCCTCGGCGCGGCTTAAATTTTCGGAATCGCGCAACAGTCCATCCGTCGTGTCCACGAAAGAATTCAATTTTCGGAGCGGATTTCGTTTTGGTAGAGACCTAGTTGATGTTGAAAGCGCGAAAACCGCGTTCAGGGATCTGCTCTCGCACGTGCATTATTCGCAAGGCATCCGGCCGCTCTGGCCAATCGGCCGCGGGCAATGAGAGGCATTATAGTCGATGCCATCATTTTTTAGTACCTTTAAATTCATCAGGCATCACTTCACGAGTGGCGACATCAGCTAGATTTTCCTTGGAAGACACATGCCTCCACTCAGCCAAGCGAAGACAGGTAGATCTTCAAAAAAGAGCAGCTTCTGAATGTGACAGACAAGTCGCACAGGTAGAGCAGCTGCGCTCAGTTCGAGATTTAGGATGCTTATTGTCTTGACAGGACTCACCTTAGTTTTAGCCTTAAGAAGCGACACCCGGTGACGGCCCTCATCAAGCTGGATTATCAGATAAACCACTGCAGCATATGCGCGAGAAGATGCATCCGAGAAGCCATGAAGCTGATACCCAGAGTCTGGAGAGGTTCCCAACCTGGGATCGATCAAGAGTGTAGGAATGGAGCTCATTGAGTTACTATAATCAGTCCACCGCTTGATGATCTCCGACGGCAAAGGGAGTCCCAGTCGCACTTCCGAATCCAGAGATCTTGCATCAAAATGTTTGCATGAACAGTAACCGGAGCGAGCCAGTCCAGTGGATCAAACACTCGAGCGGTGTCTGATAAACAGTACACTTTTTCTGAATGGAGGCTTCCAGGCTCAGATTGGCAACACTAAACCCAAATACATCCATCTCTTAACAGGCTCATTGGGAATAATTTTCTTGGTTCTTTCTTGGCTCCCTGTGGAGGAAGAATCCGAGAATCAAATAGCGATCACAAAAGTAAGTCAGAAATAACAGACCTTATGAGAAAATGGAACCGCTCACCACGAAGGTTCAACTTGAACTTGAACTGAACTTTTAAGAAAATAAATTATACAGTGAAAAAAATTCCTTACTAAATTCCATATAAAGCCGTGAGAAAAAAAGTTCCATTCTACCTGCTCGGCGCGGACCTACGAGCTACGCGCAGAGCTTACAGTTTTATTTTAGGTGCAGCCCCTTTCCTAAGAATGAATAAAGTAAAGAGAAAATAAACTAAGTCTAACTCCCCACAATGTCAGATGTCGGTAAGAAGCAGCCAAACACACATATTACATGTATCCATGAAATACAAATATCTCCCAAGGACAAGCTCAAGGGATAAAATAATTAGATTTATGCATATATGTATATTTCGTAAATATAACAATGCGCCAGAATGATCATTAGCTATACTAATAACCAAATGCTTCATTATTACAATATTCAGATTCTCTTCAGTTAGTTACAATGAGCATCCCTCTTAATCTGATCCTATCGTTGATGCTTGCCCTCAATCATATTGGTAAATATAATATATATGATATAATTACTAGGCATTTATGAAAGGCACTGACTAGTATAACGGATTTTCCCGTAACGCTGGTCCGAAACGAGCTAGAAAAGGGGTTAGTTTTACGGAAAAATTTGTAACTTTAGAAAGTTAAAATCCAATAAACTCTTTAAAAATACTTTTAAATCGCTTTGAATACTCCTAAAACTCTTCAAATTTGTTAAAATAAATTAAAATTCCCCCAAATATTTAAAATTCCGCAATGGTTCAAAGTCCTATGAAATCTCTTTGAATACTTCGAAATCTCTTCAAATTTATTAAAATAAATAAAAATCCCCGAAAATATTTAAAACTCCCTAAAGTTTTTAAATCCTAATGCTGCTGAAATATTTAAACACGCGACATAATAAAGTACGTGAATAAATGATCATATTCTTATTTTTTCCACACTCTATTTGCGTTTTGGCTAATGAGTACAAATATTGTCTTAATTTAGTCCGCGAGATACCAGAATGTGTGTGTTGTAAAAAGAGGAATTTGGTGCTTGATTGTATAACAGAATAACAATGAAATAAAAAATAAATTTCTATTATTCAATTATTAATAATATTATTTTAATTGAATTTATTACCGTATGTTTTCACACTAAATATATATTTCTTGTGTTGAATTTACCTGTTTAATCAAACTTTGACTAAATTCAAGATTTAACATAAAACAAAAAAATTTGTCTTACGTAATTTTTAAATTAACATATACGGTTTTTTTATTTCATAGTATCTATTATGCAGTGACCTTTTTCTTTTTGCTTTTTACTTCTTCCAATTTAAGAAAGACATTAAGACCTTATTTCATCAATTTGCTGCTTGAACTTTTTTTGTTTCCAAGAATTATGTACTTAAATTTGAATTTTAAACATCTTAAAAGATTTAAATTTTGATTCATTCTCAATTTAATTTTTTTAATTTTGATGATGTTTGATTACACTAGCCGATTTTTTGGAATAACTTTAATATAATCTGAAGATGCTGGAAAATTGTAAATTTTTTCAAACTATAATAAATTTTGTTTTTACCTAACAAATGCTATCAGAAACCGTAAAACGTAAATTCTTCAAAAATTGTTAATCCTTAAAATCTAATCATTTTCTATCAGTAATATGTATTTCCGGTGTAAAACGCTTACATTTACTAGAAGTGTTGCAAAACGATGAAGCGCACACTGACTTTAGGTAATTTCAGTGACACTCGATCAAAATTCTTTTTTTGATAAACCTATTTCCAGCCAAAAGAACGAAAATAAAACGTTTTTAATTTTTAAAACAATTTATTACATAATCCTAGGTTTTCAATTTCACCACGCGAGAGAACGCTATAAACAAAATATTTCATAATTCTTTACAATTTTTTATTAAGCATACTCTAGGTATGCCGTCATGTTAAAAATTACACTATTGTTTATTTTAACATATTTGAGAAGGCATATTCTAACGTAAGTATTAAAAAAATATTTAAAGTCAAATTTATTTATCTAAATGCAGTTATTTGCATACTTGTATTTTTTATTGAGCTTTATGGGCAAAAGGCAACAATTTTATTCAGTTTGAATTCACAAAAGGTTCCGTGTTACCTGTGAGATTCTTAACAATACTATTCGTCATGTTTTTATTTAAGGTTGCTCAGCAAATCGTTCAATTCGAAAAATGACTAACCAAAAATATTTGAACGTACAACTGTTGAATAAAATAATTTCCATAAAAATGTGATGAAGAGAATGGGGAAGAATCCTCTGTTTTTTGTTGTAGATTTAAGTGTGCATTTCGACTGCTTACCTAACGGCGCCCCTATTTCTGGTCTTCCTCGTACTGGTACATCTTCTTCTCTTAACAGACAACACTCTGCGGATAGGAATCCTATACTTACAAGGTCCAGGTCCAGGTCTCCTCCTGCCAGCCATCCTCCTGCCAGCTATCCTCCTGTCAGCTTTTCTCCTGCCGCACTCTCTTCTCTAGACAGGTCTGCTTCTACAAGGGGCATTGTTCTACGTTTCTGGCTTCCTTCTCCGGACGACCATGGATGTGGAATCGAACATCTTAAATTTATTCCGCTTTCTTCCAAAGTGAATCCAATCCGGATATCCGAACTTCGAAGAAACGGAAAGATATGGAAAGCGGCACGGTTACCGAATTAACTGCAGAAGAAATTAAAGAGGTACAAGTAGGTTTCCAACGGCCATTAAACAAATATTTTCAAGTGACACTGGTGAACGATGTGTAAACTGCAATCCTTCACACTCTTATTTCAATTAAAATTAAATTTGAATATTGTATATATAAGAATAAAATGTGAATGTATCATAGTTCTTAAGGCTTCATCATGTCGTGAATGCCCCAGCTGTTTTTTTTTCAGAGCAAATTAAAAAAGTTCTTTTTCATTTCCTGCATTTCTCAAGGCTATTTTCTCAAAAAAAGTGTATGGTCATTGGGAGAACATGAAAGAACTTACCGGAACAATGTTAGGAAACATTTTTTTAGTGCCACTAGAAGAATTATCAATCGAAGAAACAGACAATATTCACGAAAATCCTAAAATTCTGGACAATTTAAAGCTTCTGACCAATAATAAATAGTTTTATCAATCAGTGTTGTTCAATTTAGTAATTATTACCTCATTGTAAGTGAAAAGGTAAAAAGAGGTTGACATACTCTGAAAAGACCGTCGTGGGGGCGAAGGCGTTGCATTTGGACCTACGCTGTCAGTTTGTGGGTTCGATTCCCACCTCGCACTCTGAAAGAGCCTCGGCGGCCCATGCGGTGAACACCAGACTAGCAAGATAGTTGTTCATCTGCAGAGAGTTGTGAGACCGGTACCTCTAGAGAAAAAGGTTCTCTATATACAGTCGAACTCGGATTTAACGTCGGTTTTGGGTCTGTCTTTGGACCTGACCTACCCTAACTGAACCAGAATCACCTCAACTCCGAACGCAAACAGTTCCTGTTTTGTCACGCCTTCGTGAATCCCGCACACCCCGCGCAGCTCCTGACAAGCCAACCCGCAGCACGGCGTCAATTCTCGGAAACGGTAAATCCGGGGACGTTAAATCCGAGTTCGACTGTACTTAAAGCTGTTGCACTTAGTGGTTCGGTACCCACCTTAAACTATCGGTCCCCCTCTCACGACCAAGTAAGTACGTGGGGGGTGTGTAAAGGAATAGAGAAGAGATACAAGAAAAATTCAAACCCTGAGGTGACACATTAGAAGCTTTCATTCCCTGCATAACCAGGGTGCTTGAATTACAGGAAACCCTGTCTGCATCACTGACTGAGCTGAGGCGAAAATAATTCTTCATCATGGAGATTACCGTCTCAGCCATTGATAGGCTGATTCGGGGCGTCTCCGGCTGCTTTTGGTCCCCCTACAGAGACCTAATTGCCCTAATTTCCCTAACTGCCCCTATATAGGGTCGGTAATCCCAATAATCATTTTCCGCTGACATAATTCTAATGTATCTAAGCAACCCTAAGAAAAAATTGTTATATCAACATACGATGTTGACGTCTTTGTAATATTGAAGAGTACTAATATTCTTGCTGAATTCATATTTATACTTTATGGCAAGATTATTAGAAATATCAATCGAGCGAAAATATTTGTTGAAATCCGAACCCAATTCCTTGAGTTTGCCGGTCTGATCCTCTTACCCACTAAGCTGTGGAGAGACCAGATAAATGTGTTAAACAAATTGATGTTAAGTGTTTTTTGTCTTCTGGTCAAAAAAAATTATTTCTTGAACATTGAAATTCACTTCTAGTAGATAAGACAATCAGACCGGCAATCAGAAAGACCTGGAGTTGAATCTTCGCGGAGCTAGAGAAAAAATTTTCACAACTTACAAATAAAAATCAATAATAACAAAATATTGATTTTTGTTCAGTAGACAAAAAACACTTAACATAAATTTATATAGTACATTTATCTGATCAACAACCAAAAGATCAAAAACAAATGAACCTGTGCCACCGGCCATTTTGTAAATTGAAGTTTAGTCCCTTTTTAATAAATTTTCGTGGAAAAATTTCCATGCGAAAAATTGCTCCAAAAAATTCAAGAAGGCAATTTTACTGCAAAATTTGTCCTAAAGGTGGCATATTTTTTGTTCAATGCATGAATTATTTCTCTTCCATCATACACAACGATCAATGCATGTTTTTACTAATTTACAAATGCTTAAGCAATCATGATTTGTCGCTTATTATTAAGTATTTTCCTAAGAACGAAATCGTTCTCAAAAATCAACTGTCCATAATGTGAATGAAAAATAACTGTTGAAAAAATTATTTTTATTCAAATAATCAGAGTTTAAGTTCTGATATAAGAAAGTACTGAATAATAATTTACGGATTATAAAAAATTAGAATAAACCATTTTTTCCACTTTTCATATGAAGTAGAGCCAGTGAAAGATCGTTAATTGCATCAATAATTTGCAACTGTCTTTCAGAAAAATATCGCCCTTGATAATCATTACCTTCATCATAATTCAAGAAAGTAGTTACATATTATAATTTATAGTGGAAACAAAGAATTTTTTATACAAATAAATATAATTTAAAAAAAGTCGACTATTTTCAGAAGAGTATATTAATCTCGAAATCAGAGAAATGGTATTACTCCTGAAATCAAGAAACTGTATTATATAGCTAGAAAAATAATATTTTTTCACGGTTAGAAGAAAAAAGGTGCTTAAAATGAAAAATTGTTTAAAAATACAATTTTGTATTAAAATAAACCGCAAAAGTATAAGAATTAGCGCCAAAAACTTACAAAACCCAATTTTTCACTTACGGGTTTTTTTAAGACTCTATAAAACAGGCTTATGGTTAAAAAAATTCGACTTATGCATCACTCGCTAAGTCGACTCAAATTTTATGCATGCGATTACATATACTAAGGAAAATATTCTACCAAGAAATTTGTAACAGTATACTCAATATAGTTTATGCAATCAAAGTTTAAGTGGTAATTCTAAAGAATATCTAAATTTTTAAATTTCATAAAATAAAAAACTTCCAACTATTCATAAAATACGAATATCTCAAAAGGATAAACACTCGAGATAAGAAAATAAGATATGTAGATATTTATGAATTATGTAAATAAAATAACATGCCAGAATTAGTTACACTAATAAAAAAAACTTCATTAATACAACAGTCAAGTCTACTTCAGATGGAAGCAATAAGAATCCCTTCTTCTTGGACCCTATCATTGGTGGTTGTCCTTAATTCTATCGGTAAATATAATATATGTATATATAGTGTAATTGTAATTTGTCTATATTTTTAAAAACAGATTTTTAAGTTTTCAGTAGCTTACAAGAAATTTCGAATCATTTCAAGTGTCTTCAAACCTTTGAAATCATTTAAAATTTCTTGTAACCTACCAAAAACTTAAAAATATTTTTTTACTTTGTAAATGGTTGAAAAAATTTCCTGTTCAGACTTAGATTTTTATTGTAGACCCTGATTAAGGCGACAAAATTTTTGTCCTTGGACTGATTTATAAAATAGAAATATTTTATTTAGCCAAGCTCGAGGCCTATCATTATCAGGGGATTCTAGAACCCTATAAAACAGGCTTTTTTTGAAAAAAATCGACTCATGACTCATGCGCTGAGTAGATTTGGATGTTTGCGATGCGATAACATATTAAATGTATTCATGAAATACAAATATCTCCCAAAGAAAAGCTGATGCGATAAAATAATAAGATATATGCACTATATGCATATTATATAAATATAATAATACTTTTAAATCACTTTTAATGCTCTGAAATCTCTTCAAATTTGTTAAAATAAATTAAAACCCCCCGAAATATTTCAAACTCCGTCAAGTTTTAAAATCCCCATTGTGTTGAAATATCCTAAAACGCGGCGTAATAAAGTACGTGAGTTATTAATCATATTCCTATTTTTTGCAGACTCTGTTTGCGTTTTGCGTAATGAGTACAAATATTATCTCCATTTACTTCGCGAGAAACCCGAATGTGTTTTTTGTAAAAAGTGGAACTTACAATTTGTATTAATTGATAAGCAATGAACTGAATTAAAGTACTTAGTGGTTGTATTTTAATTAAATTTATTAATCTGTGGTTTCAAATTTGACACATATTTCTTGTGTTTAATTAAGCTGTTTAATCAAATTTTTACTAAATTTTTGGTAGATTTCTGTTTTATGAAAGTAATTCTGAAACGCGTCAAAAATCGGACAATAATATTTACCAGATAATAAACAATTTTGACTCACGCAATTTTCAAATTAAAACATAAGATTTTTGTATTTCATAGTATTTATTATCTCGAATAATAGAAAAGAAAATAACGGACAATTTTTATTTTAATCCATGAAAATTGATACCTCTCCAGCATTAATAATGCAATATGTGTGTATAGACAATCGCAAAGTTCTTAAAAACAGTAATTTTAATGTCTTAATTCTATTTGATTTTATATTAACAATAGCAATTTCAAACAAAAAACAATATCTCGAAATAACATCGTAATGTTTTTTGTTTTAAAAACTGATTTTCGGTGAAAAATGTGATAAAATACTAAAGCTGTAAACAAATGGTGTAAAACGCTACAATAACCTAAAATAACCAATAACATATATTAAATTGTAAACCGATTCTGAATCTTATTTAAATTATAATAATTTTTTCTGAAACTACTAAATTTCGCCTTTTAAACAATTATGAATCTTCTTTGAAATCTAAGGATTTTTCAATTGAAATTTTAATTTATGACAAAAAACAATAAATTATTGCATTAAAATCTAATCGTTTTGTCTAACATAAGAATATTAATTTTAGATGAAACACACAAACAATACCTGAAGTTGTTGCAAAATTGCAAATATTATTTCAAATCTAACAAGATTTTACTAAAACTACGCATTTCCGATGGAAAACACAAACATCACAAAACAGAAAATTCTCGAGAATTGTACATCTTTTTGACATCCAATGATTTTCAACCACAACATTTCTGAAAATTAAAAAAAAAAAAAGAATCAAAGCATATTTTTTTCTAAAAATTCGAATTTTCAGTGAGGAAACTACAACACTTAAAATTTTTAGAAATTATAAGTATTCTTGGTCAAATTTCTTACATATTTCTAGGGTTTATATTTAACACATTAAGAGTAATTGAAAAACAAAATATTTTTTATCAACATGCTCTAGTTATACCGTCAAGTTCAAAGTTACTTAAACTTTAACTTGATTTATAAAATTAACAAAAAAGGTAACATTGTTTGTTTGAACAAATTTTAGAAAAAAACCTGTAACGTAGGTAATAAAAAAATTGTGATAAATAGAATTGTAAAGAATCTTGCAAGAAATAGAATGAGCTCCTGAAGATAAATAGTGGATAAAGAGTACGACTTTGACTTAAGTGATAATCAGTGGGCTCTTTTCGTTACTTTTATAAATCCGCATTCTACCTTGCCTCACGTATTTTGGACAAATGTAAACCTCTCTTTTTTGTTGTAGGGCTAAGTTTGCATTTCGACTGCTTACCTAATGGTGCCCCTATTCCCGGCCTTTCTCGTACTGGAACATCTTCTTCTCTTGACAGACAACATTCTCCAGATAGGACTACTTTACCAACGAGGTGCAGGTCCAGGTCTCCTCCTGGCAGTCATCCTCCTGCCGGGGTTTCTCCAGACAGGTTTGCTTCTGCCAGGCGCGTTTTCCCACCTACCAAGCTTCCTTCGGCAGACGGCCGTGGTTATGGATTCGAACATCTAAAATTTATTCGTCTTACTTCCAAAGTGAATCCGAGCCGGATATTTGAACTTAGAAAATACACTTTTCCTGTCAATAAAGAACTCAAATTGCGAACAGGACGCAATAGTTTGGGGCCTATGGTAACCAAAGAACAAATTGTTATATCAACATCAAATGGAGACGTCTTGGCAATTTTGGAGGATACTAACGTTCTTGCTGGAATTTATACTTATAGTAAGTATACGCATATGAGACGGTCAAAAATAAACATGGAAAGCGGCATGGTTACCGAATTAACTCCAGAAGAAATTAAAGAGATGCAAGTAGGTTTCCAACGCCCTTTAAACAAATATTTTCAAGTAACGCGGGTTAATAATGTGTGAACTGCAATCCCTCAAACTTTCATTTTAATTCAAAAATAAAATGTATTATTGTATGTATAATAATAAAATGTAAATGTATTATGGTTCGTAAGGCTTCATCGTTTCATAACTGCCCCAGCTGTTTTTTTTTTTCAGAAGCAAATTAAAAGAGTTATTTTTTATTTCCTTCATTGGTTACAGTTATTTTCTCAAAAAATCCGTAACGTCAATGAAAAGAACATAAAAGAAATTACCAAGACAGCTTCAGGAAACATGTGTTTATCGCCACTCGAAGAGTTATAAATCGCAGAAATATACGATATTTACGAAAAACCCAAAAGTCTCAAAATCCAAAATTGCTATACGCAATAATACATAGTTTTAACAATCAGGTTTGTTGAATTTGATAATTTATTACCTCAGTGTATGCGAAAAGTTAAAAACAGGTTGAAATATTTGAAAAAGGCCGTAACTGTCTTGCAACATTCTAAAAGAATATTCATCTAAACTGCAGTAAACTGTTTAAACAATTTTTCGATAAATCTAAATTTCAGAAGAAAGTTATATCTTAGTTATTGAAAACAATTTTTCACACATAGCGGTTTTTGGAACCCTAAGAAATAAGCTTACGGTATGAAATTTAAAAAGTGATTTTTTATTTGGATAGCATGTCTGATTGCCGACAGAAATTTTGAGGGAAAACTCGATATGCCTAATATTGGCAATTCGGAATACTGGATTCTAGTACAGCTAGAACCTCGTAGAGTACCTGCGAAGATACTGCTTCCCCTAATCTTTAGGTTTAGTGTCTTCTTGTTTGACCTAGTGCCTCCTCTACCACCACATTCTTTGAGGATTATCTGATTACTCAATTTGTCTGTCAGTGTTTTTTCGCACATTATGCGCAGGAATTTCATGTTGATCACGCTAATGTCTGTATACATGCAGAATTATGTATCTTCCTTTTAGCTTTTCTTTGTCTTTTTTGCTTCTAATGTGTCCCCTAATGGTTTAAATTTTTCTAGTATCTCTTCACTATTCCCTTGCGCACCCCCTATACACTTACTTGGTGGTGGGAGGGGGACCTACACTTTAATATGGGTTCCAAACCACTAAGAGTAACAGCTGTAAGTACTTTGAGAAACTTTTTCTCTAGAGGTACTGGTCCAATGATTCTCCGGAGATGACCAATTCCCTTTTCTAGGCTAGTGTTCACTGCATGGGCCGCCGACGCTCTTTCAGAGTGCGAGGCAGGAATCGAACTCAGAAGCCGACGAAGTAGGTCCAAAGCCTTCGCCTTGGCCCCCACGACTATTGCCCCAGTCTTCCTTTTCGCTTTCCTTGATATATTTTCAATTCTGATAATGTGCCCTACTCTACCGATAACCTTTAAACCCTTGTTTGTGCTCCTATATTACTCCCGATCTATCTTTCCGTCACTAGAGAAAAGGCTATGAAGATATACGTAATTATCAACTTATTCTATTCTCTCATCATTAAGCAATATGTTGCATATTATTTTATCACCCTTTCCTTCAAATATCATGATATTTGTTTTATTTGCGTTAATTTAAAGGCCCAAGTTGTTCAGGCTTGTATGCAGGTTGCTTAACATTCTTACATAAAAATTCTCAAATCGAGATTACAGTAAGTCGTTTCGTAAAAAAAATTACCTAAGTCACATATTATTTCAACAATTTTCACTCAATTATCAATAGCTGCAACTCATTAAAAACATGGAGAAAATTTTACTTTTTGTAAATCGCTTACACTATGTCGCTTATTATTCAGTATTTTTCTAACAGTGAAATCGTTCTCAAAAATCAACCATCCATAATGTTAAACAAAATTATTGTTATATAATTAATCAGAGTTAAAGTACTGATATAAGAAAGTACTGAATAATAAGCGCACTGTAAAAACAAGAGATCCCTTTTTTTACGGTATCATTTTTTTCGTGTCCTGTTTTTGAATAGGATAACTTCATGCTGTTATTTTAAATGCAAAACAAATGATTCGGGGATCTCACCAGTGGTCTCATTTTAATGCCACTCGAGACTGTTTTTTCTTAGTCTTACTCTAATACCTGAAACTAGCCTTGAAATAATACTTTGTACAGTGCGACTGGGTGTAACAAAATAGAGAAACAAATTTTTTTTCCACTTTTCCTATCCAGAATCGCAAGTGACAATCCCTAAAATCATCATTAATTCAAGAAAGTAGTTATATTTTAGGATTTATAGTGGAAAAGAAAATTCTTAAAAATAAATATTGTTTAAACAATGCCGAATATCCTCAGAAAAATGTTTCAGTCTCAAAATCGAAGAAAAGGTATTACTTTTGCACTCAATAAACTGCATTATATAGCTAGAAAAATATTAGCTTTACACGTTTGAGAGAAAAGAGGTGCTGAAAATCAAAAATTGGTTAAAAATACAATTTGTACAAAAATAAACCGCAAAAATATAAGAATTAGCGCCAAAAACTCACAAGACCCAATTTTCCGCTAGCTAAGTCAATTAAAATTTCATCGATGCGATTACATATACGAGGAAAATATTCCACCAAGAAAATTTTATCAGTATACTCAATATAGTTAATGCAATCAAAGTATAAGGGGCAATTCTATAGTATGTCTAAATTTTAAAATTTAATAAAAAGAAATGATTCCATGTATTCATAAAATAAAAATATCTCAAAAGGATAAACACATGAGGTAAGACAATAAGATTTATAGATATGATTAAATTACATAAATGGAATAAATTGCCAGAATCAGCTACATTAATAAAAAATTCTTTATTAATATAATAGTCAGGTTCTCTTCAGATGGAAACAATGAGCATCTCTTCTGCTTTGACCCTACCATTGGTGGTTTTCTTCAATTCTATTGGTAAATATAATATAAGTATATATAGTGTAATTGTAATATATATTTATATTTAGAAACAGATTTTTAAGTTTTTAGTAGCTTACAAGAAATTTTGAATAATTTTAAGGAACCTTGAACTGCTTGAAATCATTTAAAATTTCTTGTAACCTACTAAAAACTTAAAAGACTTTGTTCAGTTTATAAATAATTTAAAATAGGTCTAGTTCAGATTCAGATTTTTGTCGTAGAACCTGATTAAGGTGACCAAATTTTTGTCCTTGGACTGATTCATATAATAGAAATATTTTATTAAGCTAAGCACTAGGTAGATTCGGATTTTTTCGATGCGATAACATATTAAACCACAGGCGGAAATATTATATATAGCTTATATATAGTGTAAAGTATTATATGTGATATTCATTTGTTTTACATAAAAAGTGTATAAAACAAATTAATATTATATGTAATACTTCACACTATATATAAACTATATATAACATTTCCGCCTGGGACGTATTCATGAAATACAAATATCTCTCAAAGACAAGCTTATAAAATAAAATAATAAGATATATCTATATGTATTTCATATAAATATAATAATACTTTGAAATCGCATTCAATACTCCGAAATCTCTTCCATTTTGTTAAAATAAATTAAAACCACCCCAATATTTGAAATTCCTTGAAGTTCTAGAATCCAATCTTTAAATAGTCTGAAATCTCTTTAAATTTATCAAAATAAATTAAAATCTCTTGAAATATTAAAACTCCGCAAAGTTTTAAAATCCTAATTCTGTTGAAATATCTTGAATCTTAGCGTAATAAAGTACGTGAATTATTGATCATATTCCTATTTTTCCACACTCCGTTTGCGTTTTGCATAATGAGTACAAATATTATCTCCATTTACTTCGCGAGAAACCCGAATGTGTGTATTCTATTAAGCGGAATTTAAAATTTGTATTAATTGATAAGCAATTCGCTAAATTAAAATACTTAGTGGTTGTATAGCAGATCGACAATAAAATAACAAATAAAATCATTTTTTTAAATTCAATTATCAATAATATGCTTTTAATTAAATTTGTCAATCTGTGGTTTTAAATTTGACACATATTTCTTATGTTGAATTAAACTGTTTAACCAAATTTTTACAAAATTTTACAGATTTCTGTTTTTTAAAAGTAATTCTGAAACATGTGGAAAATTTAAGATTTACCACAACCTAATCGATTTTGACTCAAGCAATTTTTAAATTAAACCATACGATTTTTTAATTGCATAGTGTCTATTATCTAGAATAATAGAAAAGAAAAGAAAGGACAATTTTCATGATAATCAATTGATAATTGATACCTCCCACATTACGTGAAGTCATTGAAAACAGTAATTTTAGTATTTTAAGTCCAAAGATTTTATATTAACAGTAGCAATTTTGTACGGTAGTTCTAAAATAACATAAAATTGTTAAAAAGTATCAATCTTATTCGAACTGTGTTAAATATAACTTTTTAAAATGCAAAATATGAATTTTTGATAAGAAACCATAACATAATATTAAATTGTAAACCGGTTCTGAATCTTATTCAAATTATAATGAATTTTTTTTAACACACTAAGTTTCGATGTATAACAACGCTACCTGCGTAGCTAAGAAATTATTAACCTTTTTTGAAATCTAAGGATTCTTCAATTAAAATTTTAATTTCTGACAAAAAACAATAAATCATTCGATTGAAATCTAATGGTTTTGTTTAAAAATATCAATTTTAGGTAAAAACTACCTAAAGTTCTTGCAAAATCGCAAATATTTTTCGAAATCTAATCAGATTTTACTGAAAATATGAATTTCCGATGGAAGACACTAACATGACAAAATAGAAAATTCTTGAAAATTGTAAATATTTTTTGACATATAATGATTTTTAACTATGCGATTCTTGAAAATTATAGAAAACAGGAAGAAAATTGTATTTCCAATTTCTAAGAATTTTTTTCTTGAATTTTAAGGCGAGATGTTATAAAAAATTTTAATTTTGATTTATTCTAAATTTAATTTTTTAAATTTGAATGATTTTTGAATTAAATAACCGATTCTTTGTAAAAAAAAAAAAAAATAGAATCTGGAGATGTTGAAAGATTGCAAACGTAACGCAAAGTTATTCATAAATAAGAAGCTTAAACATCTAACTTTGTTTTCAAAAGTGTAAATTTACAGTCAGAAACGCCAGCGAAACCTAGCAGTGTTGCACATTGGAAACATTAATCATACATTTTTTTGTAAATTCCAATTTTCAGCATTAAAACTAAAATACTTAAAAATTGTAGAAATTATAAGTCTTCTTGGTAACCTGATGATTTTGTACATATTTATTTCAAATTACAAACGGCAAGCAAAAGTACGACGTTTACCTGAATTTCATCTTCTGAAATTGGTTGTGGCAATCAGTGCGCTCTGTTGGTTAATTTTATAAATCAAGTTGAAGATTCAATAAAAATTAAGGTAACTAAATTGCAATTATCGTGACTGGTTCCGAAAGTCGTTCAAATTTTGGGAAATCCGTATTCTACCTTGCTTCACGTATTTTAGACAAATGTAAACGTCTCTTTTTTGTTGCAGAGCTAAGTTTGCATTTCGACTGCTTACCTAATGGCGCCCCTATTCCCGGCATTCCACGTACTGGAACATCTTTTTCTCTTGACAGACAACATTCTCCGGATAGGTCTCCTCCGCCAAAGAGGTCCAGGTCGAGGTCTCCTCTTGTCAGCCATCCTCCTGTCAACCACCCTTCTGCCATCTTTTCTCCTGCCACGCTTCCTTCTCCAGACATGTCTGCTCCTGCCAGGCGCGTTTTCCCACCTACCAGGCTTCCTTCTGCGGACGGCCGTGGTTATGGTTTCGAACATCTACAATTTATTCGGCTTACTTCCAAAGTAAATCCGAGCCGGATATTCGAACTTCGAAAATACACTTTTCCTGTCAATAAAGGACTCAAATTGCGAATAGGAGGTAACAGATTGGGGCCTATGGTAACCCAAGAACAAATTGTTATATCAACATCAGATGGTGATGTCTTTGCAACATTAGAAACCACTTATGCCCTTGCTGGAATTTATATTTATGATAAGAGGATGGGACATATAAGGCGGGTGAAAATAAACATGGAAAGCGGCGCGGTTACCGAATTAACTCCAGAAGAAATTAAAGAGATTAAAGTAGGTTTCCAACGCCCTTTAAACAATTATTTTCGAGTAACGCGGGTGAATGATGTGTGAACTGCAATCATTCAAACTTTCATGTTAATGCAAAAATAAAATTCATTATTGTATGTATAATAATAAAATGTGAATGTATCATGGTTCTTAAGACTTCGTCATTTCATAAATGCCACAGCTGATCTTCCTCAGTAGCAAATTAAAAAAGTTCTTTTTCATTTCCGTCATTCCTTACGGATATTTTCTCAAAAAATACTGATCGTCAATAGAATTAAGATGAAAGAGCTTACCGAAACAGTATGAGCAGACATCTTTTCATCGCCACTCGAAGAGTCAAAAATCGCAGAAATAGGCAATATTTACGAACATCCCAAGAGTCTCCAAATTCAAAATGGCTATAAACAATAATAAATAGTTTTAACAATCAGGTTTGTTAAATTTGATCATTTATTACCTCAGTGTATGCAAAAAGCTAAAAACAGGCTAAAATATTTAAAAAAGACAGTAACTTTCTTGCAATATTCTAAGAAGATTAGTTGTTTATTTGGATTCCATGTCTGATTGCGGAAAGAAATGTTAAGGGAAAACTCGATATGCCTAATATTGGCAATTCGAAATTACAGACCCCACATCTCTAGGTGATGAAAGCCTCAGCATCGCAAGCAAAATAAGTCCCACGACAGACTGTCAAGCTCTTTGGCAGTTTTGAAGGCTTGATAATAACCCGGCGCATCGACAATTCTCACCAGGGCGTTGTTAGACATCTGCACGAAAGTGAGGCCCTGTATTTCCAGAACCTCCTGCTTGAGTTACTCCCTGTTCAAGGGAACGAGTCTAAGTAGTTGCTCATCCAGATGATGGTTTTGCAGCCATGGCCCCGTGCGAGATGCCTTGGCTGCTGTTTGAAAGCCGCTCTGAGCAGGGACACCTTCTCTGGTCATCGCTACAGTTTTCCTCCTAACGGAGAGCCCCGTCAGCTGTTCTTCCACGGACGCAACAAGAACCTGCTAGGATGACACCTGAGGCGCCGTCCACCTTTGATGGTATGTTAAACTCGGGCTCCGGATCAGTGCCCTTATTTTGTTATTCACAAGGTTTTCCATATTTTTATTTCGGTCTTACGATCAATCTAGAAAAAAAAATTAAGAAATAAATCTAGTTCCAATTCCTTTTTATTATTGACGATTCAGCCTCATCTGTGGGCCGCTGTGTAAGCATAACAATGGTAAAGGACGATCTGCAAACTACACCATGTTCCTAATTCTGTACCTACAACATCATCGCAGATGGGTTCATACATCGTATTAAATTAACTTATTATATCATCACCTCATCAGTCACTTGACTTAGTCCGTGTCTATGATGGAAAACCGGGTTCTTCTTAACCCGAGAACAGGTTTCAAACAAAAATACATACAAAAAATGAATAAGATGAATAAAACAATTTTTACATTAAAGGCAATTTTTGGAGTCGATGATGTAACGTCAAAGTGAACAATAAAATGTAAAATTTCCTTTTTAATTTCCTTTTAAATTGATCGTAAGACCAAAATAAAAATACTGAAAATCTTGTTTTCTCTCATATTTGGAATATACAAAAACTATGGAAGAAAATTTCACTTAATGATCTCTTTTGATATCGAAAGCGTTTTTTTTTTAAAGAGGGCACGTCTGGGTTTTCAAGGATTTGTTAATCGTTGTACAATTCTGCCCTTGACAGGGCGATCACTTAATGGGTTCGGAGCATGAGAACTTGCGCCCTTGATATTCCAGGAGGCATTGCTATTACGACCTGGAAAGATCACTTCATAGTTTAGGTACCATAGACCAGAGTCCATGAGTTCCTCACAGCAGATATAACTCACGATGCAGTCCCTCTGGTTCACCTATTCCAGAAGTTTAGTCCGATGAGACACTTAAGCACTCCCATTAGCTACCAGATCATGTGATCACTAGGAATAGTTGATTCGGCCTACTTCCACAACGAATCCTAGCCGGACATTTAAACTTTGACGATAAACATTTCCTGCTGAAACGATTCCTATGAATCTAAGCAAACCTAAGAAAAACTGGTTATGTCACCATCCGATCGTGACGTGTTCGTGATTTTGGAGAGCGCTAATGTTCTTGTTGAATTCATAATTATACTTTATAGTAAGAGTATTAGAAATATCCATCGAGGGAAAATAATCTTTGAAAGCTACGCGTTTATTGCATTAACCCCAGAAGAAATAAATTAAACACAGGTAGGTTCCCAATACTCAAAGACAAAATATTATCCAGTAACGCCGGTAAAAGATGTGTAAACTGCAATCCTGCACACTATTAATTTAATTATCTTTCTCAAGGTTTTAATCTGTCTACGATTCCCCAGTAGGGTGATCTATAAATTTCACTTTTACTTTTGTTCATTAACTCCCCCAGCCCCCCAATTTTTTTTCTGGTAATCGAAATTCCGTATTTTTGTTTTTAAATCGGTCAACATTAACCCATGTCAAATAAATTGATGTTATTTGTTTTTGCTTCAACAATTACACTAGTTTACAGCTATTTTGCCCACCATATGTCACTATGATTTTCTCATGTATTTGGCGCATATCTCGAATTTTAATTGACCGATTTCCCTGAACGCACACTCAATTTGAAGGCAACTGACTCCTATACAACCTGCTATTATAAGGTTCTTAGATCGACGCAGTAGTTCAGGTGCTAGAGACTTCAACATTTTAAAGCACTTCTTATAAATTATTTTTCGCCACACTTTTCTGTCATGTCATACCTTTCTAGCTTCCTCCACATCCGTGCATTTTTTTATGCAAGCTCTTGGTTTTCTGCGGCTTCTCATGTCTCTTCGGATTCGGGTCTAATGCACAAATGCTAAGCGATCATTCCGCGGTCTGCCTCTGGGCACACTGCCATTTGTTTGACCTTGATACACTTGTTTCGTTCATCGATCATCTTTCATTCTCTCAACGTGCCCAAACCATCTTGACGAATTTCTTTTACATCTTTAACCAAGTGTCTCCACTACCACCACATTCTTTGAGGATAATTTCATTACTCGCTTTGTCTGTCAGTGTTTTGTCGCACATTATGCGCAGGATTTTTGTGGGGATCTTGTTAACTCCCTAT
>CAKNWT010331478.1:0-10280 GCA_932066315.1 Andricus coriarius
CCCTAACTAAAAAACATAAGCTTTCAACCAAACATTTGAATTTCTGACAAAAAAATCCATTTTCTTCAAAAAATAATACATCTTTAACAAAATACAAAAATTTTTAAGCAAGTATTCAAATATTTACCAAAAAAGTTCATTTTCAACTACAGAAGATTAATTTTCGTCCAGACAGTTGCATTTTTAACCCAAAAATGTGAAATTACTACAGGAAGAGATGAATTTTCAATCAATAAAAATTTGATATTCAAGAAAGAAAAAAAATTGTAATCAAATTGTGGAATTTTCAAGCCAAATAGACGAATTCGCGACAAAAATAGTTAAATTTAAAAAAAAGTATGCCCTCTTGAGAAAACGGTTGAATTTTCAAAAAAGAAATTCAATTTTAAACAAAATGGTAGAAATTTATAACAAAAAAGATAAATTCCTAACAGATCATATTCAGGATCCTAATTATTAAATCAAACAATAATTTATTTAAATTCGATATTCAATAATAAATAATAAATGATTATTATAAAAATGGCAACTTACGCCTGGTAAAGATTTTGTACCAAATTCTTCTGAACGCGAGCAGTCGGGTAAATGCTAAATGATTCTATATAGATTTTTATAGATTTTCTAGAGATTATTGTAAATTGAATATCTATTACAAAAAAATATCATAGTAAAACTAGCACATGCATAGGAATAAATAAATGAATCAATTAAAAAAAATCTTTGAAATCGGTTAAAAGACGTAGGAATCCCTTGAAATCTTTTGAACTGTTTCGAATTCCTTTTATGGTCCTCTAAAATCTATGAAATACTTAAAGATGCTACAAAAATCCTTACATCTTTTTAAATATCACCGAGTTTTTTGACATACCTTGAGTACTTTGTAAGCTCTTGAATTTTTTTTGCTTTCTTTCAAAATCGCCGAAAATCTTTAAAATCCTTTAAAATTTCCTAAAATCCTTAAGATCTCTGGACATTTTTAAAATACGTAGCAATGTCCTAAAATTAAATTTTGCTTATTCCTAAAGTTTACTAAAAATTCCTTGAAATCCTTCAAAATCCCTTTCAATTTTTAAAAATAGTAACAATCCGTTACAAGAAGTATAAATTATTTAAAATCAGTTGTAATAAATTAAATTAAACTATTTGATATAAGTACGTTAAAAAACCTTAAGACCTTAAGTCGGGATCTTTTCTTTGAAATCGCCTGCTATGCCTTAAATGTATAAAATCTATAGAAATTCTCTTGAATAATCACTGGCTTACAAAAAAAATGTGTTGACTATTTGTCATTTCAAGGTCAAATACAGGAAAATCCGTACAATAAACTTCAACAACCGTTTTATGGTTGCTGAACATCGCTTGCTGGAGTTCACCAGCGACACATCCTTTGGATTCAATTTTCCAAACTCCGGTCCCTGACAAATTGGCTGAAATTGCAATGTAACATAGTTCAAAGCCTCCTGATCAAAAAACCCTAATGAGTACCAGTCCAGACAATCAAAAGTTTTCGAGATATGACCTTTAAACGACCTTAAACTGACCTTCAAGTGTCAAACGAACAAAGGATTCGGATTCAGCAGCCCCAAAAAGGTTGTTGTAGTTTATTGCACGGCTTTTCCTGTATTTGACCTTGAAATGTTCTCAAACTTGACGCGGTGGCGGTAAATGGACCTCAGATTTCGATTCAGCGACCCCAAAAACATGTTTAACAGGTTTTTGAAGTTTATTGAACAACTTTTTCTGTGTTTGACCCTAAAATGACCTTCAACCTGAAGCAGTGGAGGTAAATGGACCTCGGATTTCGATTGCGTGACCCCAAAAACATATTTAAAAGGGTTTCAAGTTTATTGCATACCTTTTCTATATTTGACCTTGAAATGACCTTGAACCTGAAGCGGTGGAGGTAAATGGACCTCGGATTTCGATTCAACGAATTCAAAAACATACGTGAAAGGTTTTTCAAGTTTATTGCACGGCTTTTCCTGTATTTGACCTTGAAATGACCTTGAACCTGACGTCATGGTGGTAAATAGACCTCGGATTCATATTCAGCGCGTCAAAATACATGAAGGTAAAGTGGTCTTGTCAAACAGTCATTACCTTTTTTTTGTAAACCAGTGTAATTTAAGGCCCTACATGCGTTATATGAATAAAAACAAATCACTTGTGTGTCGGTTCTTTACTTTCAGCATCACGACTTTTAATACTCAAACATTATTGATTTCTATCGCAAATATCACGTAATTATATTCTACAATGATTTTTCAAGCATCGGGAAACAATGAAACGAAATTTATTTTCAGGATAATTATCGAAGGCCTATGGTGAATTTCCTATAAAATTTTGTCATGAGAGGGGATTAGAAGTGATTGTAAACGATTTCATTTCATTGCAAATTATTTCATGGGATTGTATAAGGTTTTATAGGTGTGATATCTGCACAATGTACTATTAAATGCAATATTGCCTCCTTTTCAAGTTTCAGCAACAAAAATTTAAAAGGATGAAAATAACGGCAAGGCAACGGACCAAATCTATGACGACTTCTGACGTTTCTGCAATCTGATAACAAAAATCGATCCAAAAGTGAGTTTAGTGGTGTTCTGAAAAACCGAAAATGTCTGGAAAAATTAAACAGAAGATGTTTACAAGAGTTGGAGTAATAATAAGTTTTCAATATATTCACCAGTCCGAACCAAATATTTTTGGTAGAGAAAGAATAATTTTTTTAACAATTGACGCTAAAAAAGTCGCTATCTGTCAGAATTGATGCAGATACACTTCCAAAACATGAATATTTAATTTAAGATTTTAGCTGATTTTTTAAAATAATTTGTGTAAACAATTATTTTCATATGGTGCCTAAGCGCAGCAAACACTTTATTCTACTTAAAAATGATCAAATATGTCTTAGAAGTAGTATTTAGAATGGAAAATGAACATTAGTTAACAATTATTATTATTACAAATATTTCAATTAACGAATAATTTTTTGTTCAAGTATTGTTTTTGTCATAAAAAAACTTTTAATACTGTTACTAAAAGTACAACTATTTAACATTCATCATTTGTTGCAGACATTTATTATAATTTCAAATTGATTTGACAGTTCTTTGAAAAGGAAAACAATAAATTCAAAAAATACAATTCGTTTGATAGAGAATTTATTGTAATGGTAATTGCTAACTAATGGTTATCTTCCATTTTAAATACTATAAGTATGAGATATTTAGGCATTTTGAATCAAGATTAAGTTTTATTTGGGGTTGAGCACCTTACACTAATAATTCTTTAAATAAATTGTTGAAAACAATTGGCTTAAATTTTATAATAAATATGTATGTTGCTGAAATGTACCTGCAATTATTTCTATAGGTAGAGACACACAAGTCACACAAATCGTCTCTTCGGACAAAAAAGTAATATTCGTAAATGGCTCCCAAGGATTTCCACTTATTTTTAGTATTTAAAGTTCATTTATGGGGTCAAATACATTAGAAAAGACGTGGAGGTAAAGTTAGGGGATTGAAGAAATTTTTAATGCGCTACCAAAACCGTTTGGATCCAGCTGATGATAATATTAGAAAATGATTATAACCCTAACATTTGTAAATAATTTTGTTTTTCGTGTATTTTTGATTTTTTTGGAACACCTCTAAACTTACTTTTGTTCTGACCCACCTATAACATATTATTATTATAAGCTAGTTCTGTGGTCTACTGATTAGCAAGCTCGCCTCTAAACCTCAGCACTTCCACTTAATTGCGCTGTACTATACATAGGTTTTACTGCGATTTTCCTTATGTGCTACAAATAATAAAAATTGTAGGTGAATACTAGTGCAGATATTTGAAAGACGGGCGCAGCCGCTGTGGTGTAGAATCAGTATAGTTTTATCTTCGGGGACCACGATTTATTGTAAATTTAGCAAAAGATTTGTAAATATAATATTATGTAATGCTATGTTAGAAGCAAACTATGTAGCACTAAATAAAAAGTTACTAATATAAGCAGTTCATTTTCTAATTATTTTATAGTAGTATAAACGTTTATGACGTTCGTTAAACGCTTTTGATCTTCTTAACGTCTTTATCTCTTACTCTATCTCCTCATCATCCAACTCCTTCATCTCTGCTTTCCACGTTCTTCTACTCCCACCACCCCTCTTCCTTGAATCTGAGCCCTGAAATGATTTTTTAAAAAACTCCTTCTACTCCTCACTCCCTATCTTCTCGCTTCTCCAAACCTATTTATTATCTTCCAGACATCCCCCTTTGTCTAGCATTTCCTTACTCCTCTTCCAGATCTTTCTCCTTTCCCTTTTCTTTCTTTTCACAAATCAGTCTCAACTCCTTCCTCATTTCTACGTACGCCTCCCTTTTCACTGTACCGTCTTCTACTTCCTGTACTTCCTCTTCACCTTCCTTTTCATATTTTTACATTCCCTTTTCCACCACGACTTCACCATTTCTTTCTTCTTCTTTTTGAATAGCTTCTTTTGCACGCAATCCTTCACTTTCTCTTTTAAATCCTCCCATATCACTTCCACTGACCCTCCTTCCAAGCGTAACATCCCTGACTGCTCCTTATACCTCTCTATCGCCTCCCTCGTCCAGCTCACCCTCACCCATCCATCTCATCCTTATTGTACACTGTCACAAACTTACACATTACCCCTACTATCTCGGCTTCTCTCGTTTGTGCTCTCTCCCCCTCTTGCTCTCCAAGAACTACTTCCTCTAATCCTACCTGAACACCCATTATAATTTTCCCACTAGCTGTTTTTTTCTTCTTTACTCAGACCGCCTCCTGGAGTCTCCGCCTTTACCCCTCTTGGCAGCTTTGGCTCTATTCTATCTCATTTCTTTTTTTCTACCCACGACACTACCAGTCCCACTACATCAAACTCTTGGATATACCTCCAGAACTCATCATCCTACGTCTTTATCCCTGCTACGTTGCAGCACAGCACCTTCACTACTCCTCTACCCTGCATTACCCCCATCCGCCTACTTCCTACGAAACAAACTCCCCTGCTCTTCCTTCAACACTTCTGTCTCCTCGTCCCACACCAACATTTTCTCGTCTATTCCTCATTTCTTATACCCTACCTTCAGCGAATCTTCGGGAGATCGGCATCTCCCTTCACTCCTATCTCTCCAAGCCCTGTCGTACAACATTCTCTGCACATTCCTTTCCTTTCTCGTCAAATCGTGATCGCTGAAAACTCCCTTATCCTTTATCCTATTCTTATTTCGCATTACCTCCAACTTTTCTTCCCAGCTCTCCAACTCCACAGCCGCCACTTCCTTCTCCTTTCTCCCCTCTAACTTAACTTTCCCTACCATCTCTTTAACCCACCCTATGCTAAGTAGCAGCGCTTTTCCGCTCTCCCTTTCTTCACCGCTCTTTATTTCAACCCTCTTGTCATAATATTGTTTCTCCTGTCTGCCTTCTCTCTTCTCTCCATTCTCATCTCCATTGCCCTTATCCTTTCCCTATCCGCCCTCTCCTCCTTTTCATTCCTACGCTCTCCCACTTTTTCTTCTACATTCTTTAACCTCTCCCAAATACCTTTAATCTCGATCCCCCTCCCGCGTCAACTACTTTCATTTCCAGCCTGCCCTCCACCTTTGCAAGACTTTTCACCGTCCTTTCCGTCCACCCCCTAATCTCCTCTTCCAGCTGCTTTTATTTTTATGTCTTTTTCTTTCTTACCCCTCTCTAACCCTTCTACTCTCTCCCTCAGCTCTTTCATCTCCTTTTCCCATTTCTCATCTCTGATTCTCAAGTCATCCCCCATGCCTTTCATCTGCTCCTTAGTCCCCTTACGTCCTCCTTCCGCCCCCTAATCTCGCCTAATAGCATCCTGAGAGCCTCCTTCTCCGACTTTTCCTCCATTGGGGGTGAGGGGGGGGGGGGTGCACTACGTGTCCTCCCCCTTTCTTTAAACGGACTCTCTACCTCGTTTTTCTCTGGACTCTCTTAGCTGTCTCTCTTCCTCTTCAAGAGATCCTCCCCGTCACTTGCGCTTGACGCTCTCTCTCTCATACCTTTTCGCTTCCTTCGTTCCCACCGTTTCGCTTTCTCCCCAACACGTTGCTCGAAACCCGACCACGCGCTGTTGGCCGTCGTAGCACGTGGAAAATTTCCTCCCCGTCAATTTCACTATTAGGACTGCCAGCACTCTGGCTGCCCACCTCCCGCTCCGCCGACGGTAACTGGTTCCACTCCATGCAGTTCCCTCCGCAACCGACAGATGTCTCTGGAAAATAGTGCCGTGTATTGCTGACAAATTTTCCATTTATTTCCCTTTTTTCAATTCCTTAGAGCCCTTAAATACACCTCTTTCTCTCCCTTGAGATCCCTCAACTCTACGTGAACCAACCTTGACCCCTCGAAGGCCCCAGACTCCTAACCACAAACTTCCCCGACTCCTTGCCCACCTAACCTCACTTCATCTTACTAGCTATATCCCACCTCACATCTAAGCTGAAAATTACTTTTTTTCTCCCCAATTCACCCCAAACAACCCTACTCACCTCCTAGGCTTCCACCCTCACACTCCACTCACACCATCCACATAAATTCTGTATAATCCTCTCACCACCTGTCCCTGAATACGTTCTCGCTTCCGCCACCAACATGCAAGTCCCTTTAGTTATTTTATAGGAAGGAGTCATGATACTCTTACGTCTAAACAATGAAACCTGCATTCTGTTGTAGCTTTTATACACACAGATAGAATGAATTTGTAAGAAATTAATTGATAGGGTTTTGACCAAGAGTTCTATTAAGAATAAGTCAAATAGTATATTATGTATATTTGAGGATTAGGAAAAAAAATTATTTTCTTCCAATCCTCAAACTACACATCCAGATTTTGTTCAACAAACAATTTGGAGGCATGAGGAGATCATTGAAAAAAATGATCTCGAAATTGTTAAGTATTCTCTCAAAGGTTATATGTTTCAAGTTGCCTTACACTAAATTAATTGAGAATCGAATGCAAAATGAATCCCACAAATGACGAAAAAGCGAAAGAAGCTGTCCAAGAATTATATATATTATTAGCGAGCGCACTTTTTTGTATTGGGTACATGAAACTCTAAAAATTATCCGACTTTCTTCAATTAAGGTTTGAACTAAAGTTTTTGTGGATTATACAATGAAATTTTCGATATTACAGTAATGTTTTTCTTCTCAGAGTTTGAAAAATCAAAAAAAAAAAGAAGGAAATTACATTTTATAGAATACTATGCTCGAAGTTTGCAACTACGATTTTAGACAGAAAAAATGTTTTCAGAAGTGAACTGTTTCTAAGAATAAAATATTCATTATTATAAAATTTAATCTTTAAGGGCATGGTTGTTCATGACTCGCTCATCAATCATCATACCCTAAAAATTGTTGGATTTTCTAAAGTTATGTGTTTAAGTCACATGTCACGCGCTCTATAGCCACGTAATCTTGTAAGAATTTCGAGCAAAATGTTATCTACCTCAAATGCTCATAAATTATTTTTTCAGACACTGTTTTAGTATTACGAAACGTATTTCTCTGACAATTAGTATTCAGAATTTTTTTACAAAAATCTACCTTTTTGCAAAAAAGTTCTATAACTTTATGATGCATAACACAGTAAAGTGACAAGTTCGAAAAACATGGAAATTGGTTTATAAGAAATTTTTCATTCTGACAGTTTCTGTGTTTTCGGAGTTCACGGTTGTCTCCAGCTGGAATTGAAGCTTCTTTCTAGTGCATCTTCACTAATAAATAGAAAAAATTTCAAATTTTAGTATTGTGCTGCAATTATCAGCGATGAAAATATAAGAAAAATAAAAAACTTTTATTTGTTTCCAGGGCTGGAACAGACTTAACATAACCTAACATAAACAACAACTAACAGAAATATACGATACTTTTTTTGTTCTTTTATCGGAAATATTGTGTTTAATCTTCTGTTTGAAGAAGAAAATTGACTTATTTTAGTCGGTGCCTTCAGCATTAAAATAGAAGACGCTTTTCAATTTTAGCTTTTGGGATGAGTATAAACTAGATATTGTGTTTGCCGGGTACATAGATAGAAATATATTTTTCAAATAAATTAATGCTATTTAACTAAATTATTAAATGGTAAATTAATTACTCTTGCATACACAAATGCATTTTCATATTTTTTCTATAATTCATGATTCTACCAAATTCAAAATTTTTTTTTTTCAATCTCAACATATGGTATCTATGCGTGAAATCATCTCTTCATTTGATATGCCAACAAAAAATTGTGAATTCATATCTTTAGAACATGAATAACTTGTAAACAAGCTACAATAATATACGGCACAAATATTAAGAAATGAAATAAAGCGAGCTTGAGTAGATTTATCACATTTTTCTGACTTGCTGCTTAGGTTCTTAATAGAATAATACCCAACTATTCAATATTTTTAAAATTTTTTCATTTTTTGATTTTGACTAACGAAATCACTTTTTGAAACTTCCTCTCATTATAATTTCAAAATATAAAAAATTGTACATTATTTTGTGATTGATCTCATTCCATTCAGCCAGCTATTGTGAAGATTCATCTTTATTTTTCAACTTTCAAGATTTTAAAATTCGCAATTTCATAATTTGAAGGGAGTTGAAACGGAAAATTCAGAATTAAAATCTATTCTTTGTTTATTAGAATAAGCCAGTTCTTTTCTTTAAAATCAAACTTTTACTCAATATTACTTGTAAAAGGGAAAGAACGAATCGTTTTTATTTTGTAGGTGTTTGTTACAATATTTTGTACATGCGATTTTATTTATTTCCAGAAGTTTAATTTGAATCGTCCCTAAAAACCATTGTACTGAAAGTAAAGATTTCCGTTTTGTGGTCCAAAACGAAATTTACAAACTTTTACAAATATTATTTAACCACTAATAGAAAAAAAGAAGACTTATCATAGCCAATTTTATTTCGTAATCTACATCGAAATGCCAAATACTACTTGAGCCATGTTGGAAGACAATTAATATAAAGAAAATTCAAGCATTGTGTTTTGATAAATGCCTCATTTTTCGATCATCGGTGAAAAAATCGGACTAATAGAGGATATTCCAACATAGTTGTCTGCAAAATAAATTTTTTTTTTTTTTTTTTTTAATATTGAGTAAGGTAAATGTCCCAGTAATCGTGACGGTCCCAGTAATCGTGAAACTTTCTTGTGATTTGAATATATTGTTAAAAAAAGATGTCAAAAGTAACATTTAATGATAAAACACACTTATTTTTAGCATTTCAAAACGGCAAATAGAAATTACATTCATAAAAATTAAACAAAAAGCAAGAAAGTTGGCATCACGATTACTGGGACCTTTACCTTAACAGAGAAAAACCTCTTTCGATTTTCGAATAGTTCATCGATTCTGGTAAGAAGATTGGAGACAAAAACACATTCATTCGTACATAACAGAAAAATATCACACGTCCACTTCAAAATAAAACTAATTTATCGTTAAACAGTACAGGTTATTATTTGAAATTTTTATATGTGTGAGCAAAGCTTTAAATTTTCGATCATTGTCAGAATATTTAACACATTAAAGGCCATTAAAAAAAGGAACAGATAATAGAACAAATAACATAAAGAAATATATGTGGTTAATTATTATCAAAAATTAAATGTATTTCGCATATTGTCGTTATATTATTTATAGTAATTGAGACATTTCTAGTTTTCTTATTTGGCTTTTAGAATGAGAATATTAAAGGCTAGTTTATCGAATATTTCAAAACGATTTGTTATCAGATTTCATTACCGACCATCGAAAAAAAAAACTTTCTTGCAGAGTAGCGCTAATCATTTTTCAAATAAATCGGGCAAAATTACTGAAAAACAAACCCCCCTCCCCTCCTTCCCTTTTCACAACAACCCAGTTCCGATAAGAAAATGTAAACGCGACGATCATTAATGAGACATTACTAATAAAGATGAGCACATTTATTTCAGTAATCACTTTTTGTAGCATGAAAAACTTATTATGTACAGGTTTTTTTGAGTCATGGATTTTCAATATTCACTTTCTATTGATGATAATATACAAGAAAAGTTTCAAAAATTGCAAAATATAAAAACAATAGAATTGGAAAATCTTAATATTATGGAATTCTTTGAGTCTTACATGTCAAAACAATTTTTCAATTTTGGGTAAAACAAGATTATTATTTAAAAATCAAGAAATTAAAAAAAAATATCATTCACGATATTCTCTCTATGCCAGAAATTAAC
>CAKNWT010331479.1:0-15658 GCA_932066315.1 Andricus coriarius
TAACTGAAAACACTTGATAAAGGTGGCTTTTTGTAGAAAATAAAGACTTAAAATTTAAGGTTGGAATTTGATTGATTCTTTCGTGCTGAAAAAAGTTGCAAATAATTTTATTTTAGGACTTTTCCTTTGAAACAAAGAAGTGTTTTGTTATTTTATTGCATTTAAAAAGTTTTCTGAAGAGGGAGTTGATCAAAAAAGGTTTAGAAAAAAAGATAAGAGGCTAGGCAATTAAAAAAATATATGGGAGACAAGTCCAAAGAGTCAGTTATCTGGTTTTGAATTACCAATCCTTTTATTACTATATTAAAAATGAGCTTTTGAAGAAATCATTTTAACACAACATGTATTTGATTTTTTTTTAAATTTTTTATGCAAAAAGCCCATTTTCAGAAAAAACGTTGGTTATCTAGTTATGTACTGCAACCCTTCATTTATACTAAAATGGAAGAAACAAAAGCAGGAAATGTGGACCGGAGTAATATTCAGCCTTCTGTGTTTTTCTGATAAAATTTTTCGAAATTTAGAAATATTGATATGGCTTTCATGAACCATTTGCCTTTTTTATTTGTGACAGACCTACTAATCCTATCTAAAAATGATTAATGACAAATTGGTAAATCCTTCTAGGGTGAAAAACTTTCGTTTATTATTTTTTCGTCCTTGTGTCATTTTTCAATGAAAAAATTATTTTTTATTTTTAATGTTATTTCTTACGATTGAAACAAAGAATGCGCGATCCATCAAAAAATGATTAATAACAAGTTTGTAGCTCTTTTTTGGACAAATAACTTTTGTCTGATTTTTTTTCGTAGCTTGTGTTGTTTGTCCAAAAACTTAATTTTTTTATTCTTAATGTTGTTTTGTACGAGTAAAACAAAATCTACGCATCCTAAAAAAAAATTATCAATAACAAATTTATCGATCTTTTTTATATGAAAAATTTTTGTATCTTGATATTTTTCATATCTTGCATAGTTTGACCGCAAAATGGAATTTTTATTTTTCATTATTTTTTTGTGCGACTTTTTGAATTTTCATCCAAAATGAAAGTTAAAAGTCAAAAGTTATCGTGCTAACAGGCTAAAAATCTAGAAGACCCACAGAAAATCCTATTTTTCGGGTTCAGAATGTCTAAAAACGTGGACGTTTGACAAAAAGGGTGAGGGTCAAATTTTACACACATCTGATACCTTCTCTGATGGTAATGTGAATAGTGGTTTTAAGCAAATACCTAGATATAATTAAGGCGAAAAATTTTGTTAAATAAAATGGTATTGTAGCTTGTGTTGTGACAAATTTGTAGATCTTTCTTTGTGACACCATATTTGGCTTTTCACTTTTTTCGTTTTTCCAAAAATTTCCTTTTTATTTTTAATGTTATTTTTCATGATTAAAATAAAAACTACCTATCCTATCAAAACAAATTAATAACAAATTTGTAGCTCTTCTTTCGGTGAACAAATTTCATTAATTTTTTTTCTTAGCTTGTGTCGTTTGTCCAAAAATTTAATTGATTATTTTCATTTTCATTGCTGTCTTTTATCAATTAAACAAAAACTAGGGGTCCTATCAAAAAGTGATTAATAAGAAATTTGTAGATCCTTTTTTGTGGCACAAGTTTTGGCTTTTCTCTTTTTTTTTGTTTTTCCAAAAATTCAATTTTCGAGTTTTAATGTTATTTTTCACGATTAAAATATAAACTTCCTATCCTATCAAAAAAGGATCAATAATAAATTTGCAGCTCTTATTTCGGTGAACAAATGTGGTCTATTTATTTTTTTCTTAGCTTGTGTGATTTGTCAAAAAAAAAATTATTTTCAATGTTGTTTTGTATGAATATAACTTGTGTTATTATCTTTTTCTGTATCTTTTATTGTTTGAGGAAAAATAACATTTTGGATTTTCCATTATTTTTTGTGCGATCAAAATTAGAATTTTTTATTTTTGAATATGCTGTGATTGTGATAATTTTATTTTTACCAAAAAAGTCGCAAAGATAAATTGTTTGACTTTTCGATTAGTATGAATAGCCGCACATAGAATGTTGAAATCCTGAAAAAAAAAGTCTCAACAGTTTTCAAATAGCTCTAACATTTTGAATTTGTATTCAAAATAGCTGGCTAATGAACCTGACCTTCAGTTTCTGACACCTGAGGAGTTTCTTAAAGGCCAATCTAATAGATTTTTTTACAGTTATCGTGCCCACAGACAGACATACAGACAGACACATTCGTAAAAATCTGTTTTTCGGGTTCAGAGGGTCCTCAAAACGTAGACATTTGACAAAATCGGGGAGGAGGGGATGAAGTTTTACACAAATTTAATATCTTCTCTGTTGAGAATTTAAAAAGGACGAGATTGCGAGGTTCCAATTTTGAACCAAAATGCTTTAAATAAAGGTTATTTATTATTTAGTCTCTTTAAAATTGGCTGTTCTTAAAATTAATTAAAAAAGGTATTTTAAAACTGGTTGAGTTAATTTTTTAGAAGACAACTTTATTTCGAATACGCATGTATTAACAGGAAGTACAGAGATAACATAATTTTTTGAAATATATTTACACCACAAATATCATTCTTGATCGCTGAAATTAGTGCGTTCGTTTTATTATGGGTATAAAATGAGACAAAAATGCAGTTGGTTTTTTGGAGTTCACTTTAAAAATAAAATCATAGTCAAAATTAGACAACTTTTTAACAACGACCGACATAATTGCAGATTTTTCAGTGATATATGCGTTGGCGATGAGATTAGAATATTATCTATCTATAAAATAATGCACTTAAATACAAATAAGATATGTTTAAAATATCAAAACTAATAAGTTAAAGATCCAGGATATTATTTTTGCTGATGAAAAAAAAAATTTGATTTTGTGTAACACGCTCGATAAGAGAGTAAATACTAAATAATAAGAGCCACTGCAATCATACTACTTTGGAGGATCAATACACGTAGACATTCTAATGCTGACCGAAAATTTGGTAAAATGAGTGTCTTTCATGATCTATCATGTTGACTGCTGTCCGTCGGGTGTTTGGACCAACTATTTCACCAATACGGCCTCCGTTAGCAATTCCATATATAAAACCTAACCGGTTGGCATATACAGGCATTGGATGGCCTACTATAATGTCTTGAAAATCAAAATTTCCTCTGTCCCATTTAAGCTTATTGTCTTTAGGAAAATTATATGTACATTTTTTTAAGCCTAGATCACTTTGAGCAGGTACGTTGACAGAAAGTCTACTGCCAGGAAGTCCACTGCCAGGAGGTCCAATGCCAGAAGTGTTAATAGCGCGGGATCTTTTAGAAGATCGCGAGGAAGATCGACCATCAAGAGGATGAATGCGAGATAATCGCGAAGTTGATTCTGTAAGAGGAAATAGAAATAGATACATTTTTAAATTGAACGAGATGCTCCACAGTGGTGTGATGTCCCAGACTGCCTTGGGCTCACACATTTTTCTTTTATAAATACATAAATATATATCTAGGGATACGAAAAGAATATAAATTACTCGACTTATAATTATAGTTTCATTTTATGTTCTTTCTCTCTCTCTCTCTCTCTCTCTCTCTCTCTGTGTGTGCTTCATAACATGAGTGTCACCCAAACTTCGAATTTCATTGTAGATTCTGCCGTATTGATATATTCTATCATAGCTTAAAGAATGTCTTAGGTACTGATATCTTGATGGCGGTAAACGTTAAGACGGACAGCTTTTGCAAAAAAAAATTTATTTGAAATCATGGCAATACATTTTATAACAAGCCAGCCCAAGCTCGAAGGATTAACGGTCATCCAAGATCCTTTCGGATTGGGGAATTTGTCGTTCGCAGTTGCCCCCGACCCTCCCAAGCAAACAAGACAGTAAAATCTTAATTTTGGGTTTTTACGCGAAGACTCTCTTTGGAAAATTACTCGACACGTCACACATTGCCTCCCTTCTTACTCCTACCCTTGTTCCTACCACCTCCACCTACTTGTCTCCACCCTCTTGGGCCAGATTTCAAGAGTTGGGTTAATGCTCCTCGGGTGTCTCTTGGGTCCTTTGCGAATTTCTCAAGTCAGAGTAATCAGTCTTTTTCCGAAATTCTAACTTGAATCTTCTCTCCTACTTTAGGAGCAGACTAGGCTTCAAAATTCTAAGTGCGGCTTTGTAGGTTCAACCTTTCGGCATTTGCAGAACCTTATAGTCTGAAAACGCTTTTATTGAATAACGTAATAAGTTCCTGGCAAGGATGACAACAACATTTTTCTGTAAGTAATTTTCTAAAAATATAGCTGATTATTTAATCGATTACTATTGACCTCTTCAATTTCTCACATACAAAAATCCTAATTCCTTATCCTATTGTTCCCTTTGGCATTTTATTTAATAGATAAAAAAGAAAAGCAAGGTGGGTTTCAACCCTCTAGATCTGGCAAATTCCACATTTCCTAGTCTTTTAGCCGCTCGAGGGACTTGGATATTATTTTAAATTATAAAGAGACATAACATAGAAAAAAATGGTGACAGCGGTGGGATACGCTTAACTATTTGCTTTTCTTTGAATCGCTTATCCAAAAACCTAGAAATATTACCTTCAGCTTTTTGCTGAAATTATTATGTGTTGAATTTACGTATATGATTTTATGTATTGATCTTGCTCATGTGTTTGTTGACTACGTGCTATGTTGTGACTGAAGTGCCACGAGTGATTTTTTCCCTCTGTGTTGTGAATTTCAATTAAATTCGCCACCTGTTTAGTCCTATGTTATTTTCGTTGGAACCGCATTTTCCTAAATTAATTTTTGCAAAACTTATAAATTTTTCCAGTTTTATTGAATTTTCCGTAAACTTAAAAAAAATTACGGTTCGGATCAAAGGTTTAAAATTCCAGTTTCCTTTGGTATAGATATAGATAAAAGAAAACACGTCAGATTAATCAAACTAAATTTTCTACTTGTCTGTAGATTGCACACCAGTTTCGTGAAAACCGCAGCTGAAATTGAATTTTTGTTCACTTAAAATAGATTTTTGAAGTTTAATTGATTTTTCCCCATTGGACTTGTATTTTTGCCGAATCAAATCACGTTACCTGACTGCACGGTACCACTTAAAGTTATTTGCTAGCATGAATATATGAATATAACTTTGTGTTTATTTTTATTATCTGATTTTGAAACCTTGATTTTGAATTTAATTGTATTTTTGAACAAAATTTACAAGCTTTAATCTCGAAATCCAAAATGGCCCCGCCCGAACCTCACAGGCAGTATCTCGCTCTTCAAAATGCTCTTCTGGGTGTACCCATATTCGACGAGTACAAGCCTTCTCTCAGATCATTCGGCTACGATGCAGAGAACGCAAAAGGCTTTCTTCCTGCCGAAAGTAATGAGGCACTTCTCGTTCGTGGTATTATTGCCAAATTAAAAGGAGTCGCGAAAGATAGCGTTGACAGATGCACGTTCGAAAAAATCGTTGATCTCATTAAACACTTAAAGTCGCATTTTTTCCAGGGTCGCCATTTTAAATCATAGCATCAGTAATTGTCTAAACTCATCATTTTATCAGACGAAGCAATTTAGAAATACAGAGCACGTGCTCAGTATTTGGTGCGCGCCGCCAAAGCTATCTTGGCTGATCAAGGTCATTCCGCCGAAACTATAAAGCGGTTAATGGATGCACTAAATCCAATTGAGTGTGTCATAGAAGGGTTACTCGGTGAGTTGGAAATGCGTATGTCAGTTAAGAAGCCTATTGATTTGGAAACCGCAATCGAATGTGCTCGCAGAGAAGATCGTCGTGCGTTAAACCGAAGAAAGACGCAAGAAATTGCCGTACACTATTCCCGACGTGATTTATTACCCGAAACTCGGAACGTCTCTTACAGGAGTAACGAATCGCGAGATATTTCCTTAAATTATCACTATTCTAGAGACTCTTCGGGAAAAGAACATCGTGATTACCATGAACGCCAGTATCACCAGAATCGCGTTGATGATAGTCGGTACACTAAAAAATCAGGTGCATATTATCTGGACTCATATAACCTTTGTCATGGTCCTGGGAGGCGTGAACAATATAAACGCTCCCACTCCCCTGTGCAATAAAGATCCCCGTATACGGAAACTAGACACCTCGATGAACGTCACTATGAACCTCACCATCGTGAAAATCGCGATAATCACCCCACGTACATTTTAGACCATGATCACGCTTACCATCCGGCTTCAAAAGTTTCATCCAGCGAAAATCACGAATCAAGGCCGAAGAATGTTACGTGAAGTGATCAATTTGAGTCCGACGCGAAGCGAGATTTATTTGGTGTTTTCTGCAATGACGTCGGGCATGAAACCACGCGATGTGGAAACCCCGCGAATCCATTTCGAGTATCTGCTTTCGGTCGAACACGTACTCCCTCCCCCTCGTACCATCGTACACCTGAGTTCACTAGAGACAACGCTTCTGGGTCTTTAAACTCCCAGAGCGCTCGCCACGAGACTCCGATGTCGAGCGCGCCGACGATGAGTGCCAGGGTTGCGATGGTCGCTACGCAGTCCGTTGCCAAGCATTCTATTCCCGCTGCCCAGTTGTTAAAATTTAATAGTTATGAATTTAATAAAGAAATATTACTTGCAACCAGACACATCTGTCAAAATCAATGACAGAATAACGCTTGCCGGAATCACGGAAGGATCGATAACTTCATACGAATCCGCTATCCTAAAAGTATTCGATGCTCCCGTGAAGTTTTTCGTAATGCCGAACAATCTCAGGGTTCATGATAATGGTATCGGTGCCGGAGACTACTTTTATCAGGAACAAGTTATAATATTTTATTACCTTATTAACCCTCAGAAGTTTTCAGACAGGTATGACAAAGAACCTTCCAGAATCAATTTACAAACACCGGTTTTTACCCTTCAAGCGCGAACCCGTCACATCGTTCCCATCGAGGTCTTGAATAAAGAGTGCACAGAGGGATTCCTGCCACTTATTGACTCAGGAGAGGTCATTCTCATGGGTAACGCAGCAGTTGCGAATGGGAATAGTCACTGCTGCGCAATGGCGATCAAAGTCGATCACGAAAACTTTAAAGTGCAGATAGCTCCTCAGTGAATCGAACCGTACGACGTTTATGACCGCGATCCGGAACTAAGTGATTACTCAACAAAGCCGAGAAAAACTATTTGTCCACTGAGAGAGTCTCTAGCGGTTGCTAAGTTTGTTCGGAATTTTAGAAATTATTTATATGGAATGAATTTTATGGTGATCACAGATCATCAGGCTCTGAGATAGCTTCACTCAGTAAAAGAGCCATTCTCGAGTCTGATGCGCTGGATATTTAAACTGCGCGATTTCCAGCATGAAATTGTCTACAAGTCCGGAAAAACAAACAAAAACGCATACGCGCTCTCTCGGTACCCGCCGGAGAGGAGCGACGTGTGCGCGGTACACGAGATAAGAATCTTGCCTCTGAATATCGTGTCTGAACAAAGAAAGCCTGGAAGACCTAGGAAAATCCCCATCAAAGGCGAGGAAACAACTCAATGCGATGAGTCGGAATCAGGATCGCGCGAAGCAGGAATTGCCTCAAGGGTTCGGTCACGAAATCAATCGAGGCCGAGACCTTATTTTAAAGAATCTTTAGTCAGACAAAAACGTAGTCTTGCGTATTCTCCGCCGGATTCGGAATCGGAACCAGACTCGAGACCCCGACGGCGAATCTGGCATAAGCAGATCCTTCGATATGAGATCGACGACGATTACGTTCACCCAAAATCCGTCCGACGACGGCCTATCTCCATCGAGAGCTTATTTGGAGAGGAACCCTTTTCTAACTCTTCTGCAATCGAGATTCTGAGGAACAAGCAATGATAGAAACATTCTCTAGTAATTATAAAGCCTCTTTTTCCCACCGACACCCCTCCCTGGAGACGGTGCTGTTGTGATTCTACCAACGGAAGAGAATCCTTCGGATTCTGAGTTAGTTTACACTGAAGTTTAAACCGAAGTAGAACAGACCGTACTGGAGTTTACTCCAGCTAAGTATACATCTGAAAATTATCGAGAGAAAATTACTGAGAGCCCGAAAACTCCTGACCTTTCCAGCCTCCCCTTTACTTCCCAGTCTACCCCTCTCGCACCGCCTCGTTCTGAAACACCGGATAGAAGTCACGTGAAGCTTATAAAGCTGTTACACAACAAAACTACCGATTATTTAATCAATGGGAGTTTCGATTTTTCTCTGTTCCCCCAAAGAATGACGACTCGCAGTCTTTTATTTTGGATGATCGGTTTTAGCACATTTGAATAATTCGCGCCTACCCCCCCTCCCCTCCACTGTTAGTATTAAGTTACGCCACCCGTGGCATGACGAACGGACCCCGGGACGAGGTCCAGTCCCGCGGTCAGTTCGTCAATTAATAACGGATCGGGAACAAGTGAGGATCTCGCTCCCCTCTCGGCATCGCCCTCGAACGTTAGTACCAGCGTTCTCCGAACCGCATAGTATCACCGCATGATACTTTGTCGTCCGACGTAGATTCTAACGTGTCCGATACGTATTAAGATTGCCGCGTGTTACTACGTCGTCATATGTGGACGTTAACTTTCTTATTTTATTTTTTCTTTGCCCGTGTGCAAGAGTTAGAAATGTTTGGGGTCCGTTAAACAATAAAGTGACCGTGAACGGTTAGAATTTCAAGTGTCAATTTTTTTTTAAACCTCCCCTTCAAAAATCGCTGTTTTGGGACATCGGGACTCCAGTCCTCCATTCTTCTAAGAATTCAGACTCTCGAAGATTTCTGAAGAACTCCTGCTCCAGAAGGAGAATCATGACGTCCCACAGTGGGGCCAAACCGAAAAAACCCGGACGAAAGTCCAAAAAGTCAAGAAATCGTCTTCAAATTGACGACTCGCGAGTTTTCGGGGTCGCTGATCACGAATCTGAACTCAGATTTGCAAGATTCAAGATGGCGGATCCAATATGGTGGACACGATTTGTAAAATGTACGTAGATTCTGCCCAAGATTGGTATATGGAAGTTTGCGGGGTCGCTGATCACGAATCTGAATTCAGATTTTCTACACTCAAGATGGAGGATCCAATATGGTGGACACGATTTGTAAAATGTACGTCGATTCTGCCCATGATTGGTATATGGAAGTTTGCGGGGTCGCTGATCGCGAATCTGAATTCAGATTTTCTACATTCAAGATGGAGGATCCAATATGGTGGACACGATTTGTAAAATGTACGTAGATTCTTCCCAAGATTGGTATATGGGGGTTTGAGGGGTCGCTGATCAGGAATCTGAACTCAGATTTGCAAAATTCAAGATGGCAGATCCCATATGGTAAACACGATTTTTAAAATGTACATAGATTCTGCCCAAGATTGGTATATGGGGGTTTTGTTGAATCTAAAAGACAATTTTAATGATAATAACAGTATTATTATAATTCCTTAAGATTTTTAATTAAAATTAATTATTAAGCGTGTTTCATTCAGAATAATAATGTTTGAATTGAATACAAATAGCTTCCCTCTTAAAAATGGATATACGGAATAACGGAATAACGAGAGTTTCAAGTTTCAACTAGTTGAATCAGGCTTTTCTAGGGCGGAGTGAAAATGATCAAATTAGTTGAATCGTTTGAGCTGAGCGAAAAAATTTTTTGGGTTGACATCCGAAAAAGGTAAAAAAAAAATTTTTGAAATCGGTTGATATCTTCTGTTCTCTTTTTTGATTTCAAAATTCCAATTTTTGAAAATTTCCCTATTGCTGCGAGAATTCCCGTGTGGAAAAAGAGATCGTCTGGCTGGACCGAAGCGAGACCGTCTACTTAAGACGGTCTGACAGGGTTTTCGCCAGGGTCCTCTCGGACGGTCTCGATTTAAACATTTTCTAAGTGTCATCAAGACGGTCTGGGTTGGCCCCTCTCAGACCTAATCGAGACCATCTACTTAAGACGGTCTGACAGGGTTTTGGCCAGGTCCCTCTCAGACGGACTCGATTAACAAATTTTCAAAGTGTCATCAAGACGGTCTGGCTAAGTATTTTAATTTATAAAAAATGTTATCAGACCAATTCAAATGAATCTTGATAAAAATAATAATTAATTAAGTTCATATTGTGCAGATAAAAAAAAATGGTGGTACTCGCTTATATTTTATTTAAAGAATATGCACATAATTTTACTGTTTTTTCAAAATTCATTAATATCGGTTTAATAAACATTTCTATACGTTGAAATGCCAGTATTTATAATATAATATGATGAATTTATATATAAATTGAATGAAACAATTGACTATTTACGTAGAAAATCAGCGCTTTTTCGAAACCCAACTTCATGCCAAAGGGAAAGCATTTATGAATCTCAGTGTATAAAGGTTTACAAGCAGTCAGCAACAAGATTTTGTGATAAAGTTTTTGTGCCATTAAATAGAACCGTGGGTCACAAGGCGAGAGGAAGAAAAAAATAAAGAGGGGAAAAAGGTAATATAAATTTTTCTAGTTTCGGCTCATTTTCAATTGATCAAAATCAATTTAGGTTATGTTAATTTGCCTTTAATATTCTCATATTGAAATTTTTTCAGACATTATGAGCTCCAAATGTAAGGCCCAGAAGCTGACTTTGACGGAAAAGGATTTCCTCAGAGATCTTGGGTTCACTATTTCGAACGCAAAGGATTGGGAAGGGTACCGGATACTGCTATCAATAAAGAAGACATCACTTAATACTTCTCAAAGGATTGAACATGATACCTTTTAACACTTTCATTTTTATGTTCTATTATATGTTAATATTAATACTTCGAAATATAGTATAATTAGATACTATTTCTTTAATTATAGTAATTTTTTCCCTCTTATTTCTACATGGTCTAATCTAGACCACCGCGTTAACCGTCTAGCTAGCGGCTACTTAGCTGGTCTAGTCTGGACGAGCTCGTCAGCGGCTGGTTAGCTCCGTCTAGTCTAGACCATTGCATGGTTAAGGCGTTACACTTCTAGCCAGCGGCGCTATTAGACCGTCTGTCCAGCGTCTGGACAGAAACAAGACGGTCTGGCTAGTGCCCGGCCAGCGCCCCGAAATTTTTCCACGCGGATTATGGCAAATTTATTCTATGTACAGTTTTTTCTAGTGAATGATGATAAAAAATTATCATTTGAAGCAATATTTTTTGCTCAATTTAGAATTTTTTCAAAATGGCCAAAAAACATGTTCTTTTGGGTTGAGTCATATGCACACATTTTAAAAAAAGCTGAAGAAATTTCTGATTCGACACATTCATCTTTTTTCAAAATGTGTGCATAGGACTGAATCCAAAAGAACATGTTTTTTGGCCATTTTCAAAAAATTCTAAATTGAGCAAAAAATTTTTTCGTTAATTTATAATTTTTTATTATTATTCACTAGCGAAAACTGTGCATAGAAAAAATCCGTCCGAAATTTCGGAGCAATAGGGAAATTTTTTGGAATTTTCAAAAATTTGAATTTTCAAATCAAAAAAGAGAACAGAAGATATTAACCGATTTAAAAAATTGGTTTTCTCACTTTTTTCGGATGTCAACCTACCAATTTTTTTCGCTCAGCTCAAAAGATTCGACTATTTTGATAATTTTCAATCCGTCCTAGTGTTTATTCTTTAGAGAGCGAGAGCGTTATTCACGCAACGCATATATTTTTTTTACAAAAAATTCGATTAAAAGTAGGCGGGCAGATATGGGCAGCTAAAATTGAAATATTTCATTCGCAATACGTTAATCTACAACCTCTAACCGCTTTTAAGATGGAACAATGCGGAACATTTTACTATTTTACTTTAAAACGACCAATTTTTGTACAGGTTAGATTAAAAATCAAATGCGCTATTCTTCTCGTCATATTTTTTTGTCTAATACAATACTATTTTATAAATGCTCATAATATTTTACTTCCTTCTAGAAGTTGATTCCATTTTATATGAATAGAATTGATAATTCCAACAATTCTGGCTTTTAAACCGCCCACGTCTCCTTTTCTCTCGTCTGAACGTACTACTCAGTGCTCGCAAGAACGCTACATTTCAATTAACCTCAGCACTGCTCAAGTCGATTTGGGGACCTATTATGAGTGAATTCGATTTCACTAGGGACTACTGTAGCCGATCCTAAGTCGAAAAATCCCCATTAAAACAGAACAGTAATCAAACTTAATTAAAACTAATCCCTTCTCTCGATCCTCACCGTAGAATCGGAGAACGATTAAATTCAAATAAACTCAAATCCGCTGACGATCCTCTCCGTAGGATCAGGGTTTAATTCGCTCGTACTCCTAATATCGGAATTCCTTTTCATGATCCTCACCGTAGGATCGGAGCCCGGTTGATCTTAATTGGAACTAATCCCTTCTCTCAATCCTCACTGTAGGATCGAAGAAAGATTGAATAAAAAAAAAATAAACTCAAATCCACACACGAACCTCCCCGTAGGATCGGAGGATCACTGATTTCTAACTTAAACCGAAGTCCTCTCCGTGATCCTCGCCGTAGGATTGGAGGGACGCCATTCTTAATTATTTTCTTCGTGTTTTCCATTCCTCTCTCTATAGATCGGACGACCCCCCCCCCCCCCGGAAGCCCAGCCAGAGCAAGCGGCGAGCCGAGTTACAACGTCGCTACTTCTAGGAGCTCCAGAGGTACCCGACGGCTGAATTATGGGTGCCCCCGAGTCGTCGCAAGAAGTTGAGGAAGAATTGGCGGGGACGACTGATCACCCCATCAAGCACCGAATCTACGCAGAAAAAACCCTCATTGGGGAGTCCAGATATAAAATCTGACCTTGGGGAGACAGAGGACGTGACATTGGAGGAGGCCCTCGAGTTTTTTGGGGCCTTACCCCTTCCGTCGAACCTCCTTTCCCCAATCGCAGGCTCTCCAACCCGACTCAATTCGGACGAGGAGGACGTGCTGGAATTGGGAAGCTCCCCAATCCAGCCTTTATCGCCCGGACAACGAAACTCCCCACGGGGGACATTGGACGTACCCGAACGTCGGCCGACGCTCCTTGCTGGCAGAGCGGGACCCTCCAGTCTCTCGAAGGCGAAGCTGCGTGATCTACGGGTCACCCTCCTCCGGGAACCACCACTGGAGCCGATCTCGGGAGAGATCGGGTAACAAAAGTCTGGGCCAGCTGCCACATAGAAACCCCGAAACAGTGATCCTTAAGTTCAACACCGTCGGGGAAGCATCTGGTCGATGAACCTCAGGAAGTTCCGCGTAAGTAAGTCACACCTCCCCGACAATCTCCTAGAAAGCGACGGGCGATCTCAATGGTCTTCCGTCCCCGGGCCGGTCCACCTACTCCTTCACCCCCAAGAATCAGATCCGTAATAGTTTGTGTAGGTTAACGTCCCCAAAGGACCGTAACGACCAGTGGACGTACCGGTTCCTAGACCACCACTAAGCACGAAAGGGCTCGCCGGCAATAATTTATGTGGGCTTAACCTGGAGGGGTGGATTCTGGTGATTCTCTTGTAGGGTCAGAGAACAAGTGGATTTTTGAACCTAATCTCTTCTCAAGACCCTCATCGTAGGATCGGAGGACGATTGAAGTTGATTAAACCTAATCCCTTCTCACGATCCTCATCGTAGGATCGGAGAACGATTGAAGCCGATTGAACCTAATTCCTTCTCACGATCCTCATTTTAGGATCGGAGACTAACGTTGCAGGAAGAGCCTCCTCTGGACCTTGCCCCTTACGGCCCCCACTTCGCCAGCGAAGTTCCCTTCCTTTAGTTATAACCGATTACAGTCAGGTAATTAAGTTTATCTATTATATCAAAGCAACCACTAGCACCTTCTTCGGGAAGCTCTCTAGAAAAGCAGGAAGTACAGATTAAACTGTATAAGTCAAACGTGACTTATACGCTTATACGTGACTTATACGCTGCCACGTGACCAAGAACCGAACCTGATTATTACTTCTGACTCTCTAACAATGTCAAGAGACAACTAAGTACATTTTGTCTCCGCCGATTGCAAACTTTCAACCCCGATAGGTTGTCTCTTGATAGAGTTAGCTTATGTTAGTGAGGTAATAATGAAAGAATAGCACGCTACAATGGGCTCGGATATCGTCACGCAATCCGGAACTATTAAGAACTTTAGTTTAATCTGCCGCGATCGCTTCTTCGATTTGACCACCAAGGATGACATTTACGTCGCATTGACTGGATTAAAAAACGTAATGCATAGTACTGGTACCAGTTCTATCCGAATCTCTAAAGCACATGATGGACTTGAGAAGCTACCCGAGAATGCACTTCGCAACATAACTGGAAGGGTGTTGGCGAAAAGCCATCTCAAAGTTACTTTGTGCTTGGGGAGAATCGAAACGCCACCCCCCGAAAAAAGGAAAAATATCATACGTGAATTCCATCGCATTCTCATGGGAAGACACAAAGGCTTTCGTAGAACTTATCGTCGAATACGCGAACGATTCTACTGGCCGGACATGGTAAGAGAGATCCAAGAATCGATCAAAACTTTTGAAGTCGTCAGCTGAACAAATTGGTTCGAATAAAAACTAAGCAGCCAAAGATCCTTACGGATACTAGAGATTGTTTTATCCAAAATCTTCAGGGCGCTAAACGTTAAGACGGACACCTTTTGCAAACAAAGTTTCATTTGAAAACATGGCAATTAATTTTATAACAAGCCAGCCCAAACTCGAAGGATTAACGGTCTTCCCAGATCCTTTTGAGTTGGGAAATTTCTCTTTCGCAGTTGCCCCCGACCCTCACAAGCAAACAAGGCAGTGAAATCTTAATTTTGGGTTTTCACGCAAAGACTCTCTCTAAAAAATTACTCGACACGTCACACCTTGCCTCCCTTCTTACCCCTGCCCTTGTTCCTACCACCTCCACCCAATTGTCTCCACCCTCTTGGGCCAAATAGCCAGAGTGGGATTGATGCTCCTCAGGTGTCTCTTGGGTCCTTTACGAATTTCTCGAGTCGGAGTAATCAGTTTCTTTCCGAAATTCTTACTTGAATCTTCTCTCCTACTTTGAGAGCAGACTAGGCTTCAAAATTCTAAGTGCGGCTTTGTAGGTTCAACCTTTCGGAATTCGCAGAACCTTACAGTCTGAAAACGCTTTTATCGAATAACGTAGTACATCCCTGTCAAGCTCACTCTAGATATGAAACGCAAGTCTCCATTGAACTTAAAAATATATATTATAGTACAATAGTTATTTTTATCCGTGACAACCTACCACTAATTGCCTTGTATGAAAACAAAATTGTTCCGTAAGTAATTATCTTAAAATATAGCTGATTATTTAACCGATTATTATTGACCTTTTCAATTTCTCACATATAAAAATCCTAATTCGTTATCCTATTGTTCCTTTTGTCATTTTATTTAATAGATAAGAATGAAAAGCAAGGCGGGTTTCAACCCTTTAGATCTGGCAAATTCCACATTTTCTAGTCTCTTAGCCGCATATTATTTTAAATTATAAAGACGGCCATACCACGCTGGAAGCACCAGTTCCCGTTAGATCACTGAAGTTAAGCAGTGTTGGGCGCGGTTAGTACTTGGATGGGTGACCGTCTGATACTACTGCGTTGCTGTTGGCGGTCGTGGGTGTGGTGAGCCCATTTACTACAAAT
>CAKNWT010331480.1:0-12030 GCA_932066315.1 Andricus coriarius
AATTATTCAAAAACTCCAAATCTCTATTCATGACTTGACCGACAATTTCGCTTGGTCTTTATACTTATGTAAGGAAATCATGTAGTAAATAGTCCATATCAAAACATCGAAAACGGGACCCTAATATTCGGATAAATTCTCGCACAATTCTCTGGCAAATTTTACGTGAAAATATGCAGTATCAAGTAATTTGATTAAATCTGAGCCAAATGGTACAAATTATTATGAAAACTTTTCCTTTTTCTTGACATAGATAGATAGATAAACGTTAATTTCTTGTCCTGCTGGCCTTAAAAATTGACTTGCTTACACTTCCATTTTGTACAGAATTTTCTTAAAAACTAGCATCCGTCCACACCTTATATCGATTACCGCACGCTCTTATCGCCTAGCCATTCTCGCTTCGCCTCGCCTCGGACGCATGTCAGTACTTTTTCGCTTTGCCTCGCATTGCTGACTGCATTGTCTGACTATATACATGTTCTTTCACTTGCTGTAAAATATAAAAAATATATAAATATATATAAAACATAATAAATATAAATATAAGTAAAATATATGATTAAAATTATTGCTTTAGTTTAGTCACAAGTATGTATTTAAATTCTTTACATATATTTGGGTTTGACTTTGAGATTGTTACTGTATAAATTGTTAAGATCAACAGTACGTTCGCATGATGATAGATATAATTATAATTATCTTATAGTGGTAGGATTTAAGAATCTTGTGATTTCTATCTTACCCATCGTAGCATAGATTCCATAGTTAGATTTAAACTCACAGATAATCGGTAATGCTTTTGCTTGTAATTGATCGCGTTAACGTGAAATATGTGGGGTAAGGTAGGTTGCGCATAGTTAGGCGTTACATCAAATTTTATAAAATTTCGGGATGTAACAGCCGTAATAAAAACTAATAACTTTTCCAGTGTGAAAATATCGATGAAAGAATTTCCGAGAAAAAATGTTGACAATTTTTTGTCCAAAAGCACAAAAACCGTATAGGCCGTAATAAAAACTCCTAACTTGTCCACTGTAAAAATATCAATGAAAAAATTTCCGAAACAAAATTAAAAAATTTTTTTTTTTAAATCACAAAAACCGTATAGGCCGCAATAAGAACTACTAAAATTTCCACTGTGAAAATATCGATAAAAAATTTCAAAGAACAAATTAAAATTTTTTTTTTCCAAAATCACAAAAACCATATAGGCCGTAATAAAAACTACTAACTTGTCCACTGTGAAAATATTCATGAAAAAATTTCCCAGAAAAAAATTGAAATTTTTTTTCAAAATCACAAAAACCGTATAAGACGTAATAAAAACTTCTAACTTGTCATCTGTGAAAATATTGACGACAAAATTCTCGACAAAAAATGTTGAAATTTTTTTTAAAATAAAAAAACCGTATAGGCCGTAATAAAAACTACTAACTTGTCCACTGTGGAAATATCGATAAAAAATTCCTGATACAAAATTTTCAATTTTGTTTTAAATCACAAAAAGCGTATGGGCCGTAATAAAAACTACTAGCTTGTCCACTGTGAAAATATCGATCAAAGAATTTCAGGGAAAAAATTAAAAATTTTTTTTTCAAAATCACAAAAACCGTATAGGGCGTAATGAAAACTACTTACTATCTTGTACACTGCGAGAACATCGATAAAAAAATTCCCGAGACAAAATTTTAAATTTTTTGTTTTTCAAAATCACAAACACCGTATAGGCCAAAATAAAAACTACTAACTTGTCCACTGTGAAGATATTGATGAAAATATTTCCCAGAAAAGCTATTGAGATTTTTACGGTATACAATGTAGTTGTTTTTATTGAAGCCTATATGGTTTTTCTTACTTCCGTCTCAAAATTGAAAGACCAACTTCAAAGAAGATTAAGCCTTGCACCTCTTGGGAAGAAAGTAAGAAAGGCGAGCCTCTGAATTTCTGTCAATAGATAAAATGGCCAACTCTGTAAGGCCAGTCGCGTATCTATTGACAGGAATTTATACCCTGTGATCAGAAGGCCACCCGAAAGGGTCAGCGTCGTGCCCACAAGATAATTTCTGGCAAATTCGCTCCCTACACTTTACTTTATTTGCACTGGCACTTCCGGGGATGTCCAGGTTTGTAGAATAAGGAAGGGAAGGAAACACTGGTTTGGATGATCACCAGAACGGAACTCACGATGAGAATGTGAGAAAAAGTTGATCGACAACCAAGATCCGTACGTCAGAAGGGGTTGATCAATAGATTCAGAAATTGCAAGTTAAAATACTTTAGTTTGAGTTTCAAGAGAGGAGTAGAGTGGCGTGTAGAGTGGCAACGATCGCACAACGATTGATTACTCCAACTGCTCTCGGCTCGCGGCAGCCTAGGCACGGAGGTTTCGGTAGCAGTGGGAGCGGTGGCGAGCCCGCCGATTGGCTGAGAAACGGCAACGAAGTCGTAGCCGAGCGACGTGGACGGCAACCCAGGCCCACTACCCAGGTGCGAAATTCGGTCCGAAGCCAGAGATTTAACATCAGCCCAAAGTCGGCCCTACTTTGGTAACCGATCTACGGTAACCAGAGTTGGACCGACAAAGGTGTTTTCAAGCTGCCATGGTCTCACCGACGTTGGCAACCGACGTCTGCGGTGGGCGGAAAGGCGACTGTCGGCCCAACGCGTTTTGCCAACTGGGCCGCCTTTTTGTTGCCATTGATTCCTGTGTGAACAGGGACTCATATGAGGGCCACATTGTTTCTTTCTGCAATTTGTTTTAATGCCTTTTTGCATTCTCAAACCAGTTTTGATGTTATGTCTGGTTTCCCTATTGCATTTAGTGTTAGGGATGTTCGATTCTTTAAAAAGAATCGATTTTTGAATCGATATGGAAATCGTTTCTCCAGAATCGATTCACCTAAACAATCGAACCCAAAGAATCGATCTAGCATGAATCGATAAAAAAAATCGTTGAAATAAACAAAATTAATTCTTTTCAACCGGATTCTAAAATAAATTACATTTGACATTATTTTTGAAATAGAATACCAGGTAGACTACCAGGTTTATTCATTATTATAGTTAGACCTTTAAAAACCATCCAGGTATTTCAAATTTCAGTTCTTAACCCTACTTCCCCGAGAAACATGTGATTTCAACACCTAGACTACCAGGTTGAAACATTAGAATGAACGAATCTTTGGAAGGACATCCATCTCATTAGTTTTCAATCGTTGCAATATGAATTGTTCAGGACTTAATAATTATTGGCATGTGGCATTATTAAATGTAAATCAAAATTAAAACGACATTACAAACATTTGTAACTTTGTAACTTTGTAACTTTTACAATTAAAAATTAATGCTATGTATCATTTTTAATTAAAACAACATCTCATAATTATTAGTATTAAATAATTACATATTTACTTACCAGTTTCCTCTTTCTAAAATAATACAACCTTTTTTCCTTGTTCTATTTTCTCTATTACATTTCAAAAGTAGAATCAAATTTAAACGCTGTCATTTATTTCTAGATCGCCCGCAAATCTAATGAGTACCATGAGAAATGCGCCGGAAAACCACCGATGCATCTCGGCGGAGTCGGGAGCCGTCGAGGGATTCTGGGCAGGGGAGACGTCACGCGAGCTTGGCAAAAATATCAAAGAATCGAGGTGTCGATTCTCAGCATGAAGGATCGATTCATGCAAAAGATCGAAGACAAAGGATCCATTCAAAAGATCGATTAATATGGACCCTTTGGATCGATATTGACATATTCGAATCGAGATCGAACATCCCTAGTTAGTGTCGCTTGGATGTCTGAACAGATAGTAATCTGTCTGCCAGCAGCGTTTTCTTCAATTAGTGTTTCAGCACAGCGAAGGAGAGCCAAGACCTCCGCCTGAAAGACGGATTGTCATAAATTCCTGCTTCTGGCCCTCCCTCTCCCCTGGAGCCATCTGTATACCAGACTTCCCCTAGGAGAAGAGGGTTACCATTTGCTTTCCACAGATTCCTGCTTGGGATGTAGACGCGAAAAGCTTTGGCAAAGTTAAAGCGTTCTGTTATTTTATCTTGCCTCATCTGTAGATTCGGCAGTGCGCTGATATCACTCGGGAGCCCAGTGTGTCTAGTCCTCCGAGTCCATCTATTTGCTCTTGCCAGGTGGCTCATCGCGTGTGCCGCTCTAGCGGTTATCGCAACATTTAGGGGTTCTTCACAGAGCATGAATCCTATCGCCGCTGTGGGCGTAGTCCTCATTGCTTCAGTCAAGCCCCTAAATGCTTGCGCTTGTAATCTTCGCAACCTGTCCTGCATTGTTTTGAGGTCCGCCCGTGGCCACCAGACCATGGCCGCATGTAGGAGCCTGGGTTTTAGGACAGCAGAGTGGAGCCATGCAAGCATTTTAGGCCCTGGACCCCACGTCAACCCAAAGGCTCTCCTGCACATCCAAAAAGTCATGACAAACTTCCTGCATTGGGTCTCCAGGTTAACCCCCCTGACTAGGATTACAAAGTCATCCGAATATCCCTGAGAATACCCCTCTTTATGCAGCATTCGAAGGAGGCCGTCCACCACAATGCACCACAGAGGGGCGACAGGAAACCCCCTGTGAGCATCCCCGTGGAGCTATTCCCCTTACTAAGCGTGCTCTAACTCATCAATGGTACCATAGCTTGTGGGAAATTCCGCAAGCCTCCCTTTGAATTCCTCTTTATATGAGTCCGAAAGTGTATTTCTGGGGAATCTGATCTTGGTCCTCAGTACACCCGAGCATAGAGTCAAATTGAGAACCTCACTCCTGTTTTTAGTCTGGAATGTGAGAGTATCACCCCGATTCAGAATCTTCAGCTTTGTGCTTGCTATGTATTCAATTAAATCTCTCCCTCTGGCATTGATTTTTATGCTTCCCCACACCGTTTGGTGAGTGTTTGCATCACAGTCCAACAGCAGAGGAATTTTGTTCTCTTGAAAGTGTCGAATTAGAGCCCCCACCTCTCTGCGAGGCGGGGGCCCCCGGCATCGCCAGGAAAATAAGCCGAGGCAATAAGCACCGCTAGCCTTTCTCCGCTACTGCCCCTGGGTCTCACCTTAATAAGGGTGAGATTTGTGAAGCAGAGTTTAGGCACCAAGATCGCATCCATATCCTTGACAGCTATGCATGCACTTGTCGCTTTTTCTCTTGGCCCCTTATATATGGAGCCATATCCTGGCAAGCCACTAATCCTTTCCCTGTATAACCGGGGTTCATGGATTAGCGCAATTCCTGTCTGCAACACTGACAAGCGCCTGACCAGAACCGTTGAGGCGCCTTTGCTGTGGTGCAGATTAATCTGCACCATGGGCATTCACGTCTCAGTCATTAAAAGGCTAATTCAGGGCCCCTAGTTTGAATCGGTAATCCAGAGCCGCAAGGGCTCCAGGAGTTCGCAAGGCTCGTGGTGGAATGTCCCCTGAGAAGCCTTCCACCAAAGGCGGTGGGTTAGAAGAGGGTCCCAGAACGGGTCCCTCATTGTTTTTGTTTGTTTTTCGTGTTTCATTTAATTGTCGCACGAGAAGCAAGGGAAATTAGAAACACCCTCTGCAGATCCCCGCTTGCAGGGGATAGGTCTACATACTATGGGATTCGACCTGGTGTCTTAAAGTCCCCGTGAAGGTACCTCCTTTAAGACCCCGGCCTGTCTGCCTCTACTGAGGGGGACAGGCCGGGATGTTGAAGGATTTGGTAACCTTGGTACCATTCAGCCCTTGACACGGCTTTGCCATTATCCCCTAAAAGGATCGCTCCTTATTTTAAGTCCCACTAACTACAGTCCGTCAGTTCCTCAGAGTAGCTGCACCTCGCGATGCAGCTTCTCTGGTTCACCTAACCAGATCTATGGTGCGATGAGGACTATAGATCCCGCGATCTATGGTCCCGCGATCCCTAGGGAGAGACTATTAGTACAAACTGCTGTATGCTTTTGTAGATTAGATGTCGAAAAGTTTGTCTGATTGGGTGCGGAACTCATTATCGTAATATAATTCCAACGTACCTTTTGTTGTTCTTCTATAAAGCTGCTTATTTTCCTAAATATTATATGCACTTTGTTAATCTCATGGATCATACGACAAAAACGTATTAAATAACTCACGGATTCCTTATCACAATTCTTTCGATATAGTTAGTTGATTTCAAAGCATGGTATTTTTCAGGAGTTTTCATGGAGTTTATTTAAGATTTTTGAAAAATTATAATTCGTGGGTGTGGTGAGCCCATTTACTACAAATCCACCTAAAAAACACTACCCGAATCGGGTAGTGTCACGCTTACCCCTAGAGGCTCGCCGAAAGGGAAATAGCTTAATGATATACATGATTGCTTTGAAATTCACTAACTGTGCCGAATACAATTTTTTTTTCGTTACTGAAAATTCAGTTACATGTTGTTGAAATTTCAACTGCATGGTTGAAATTTCAATTACACGTGTAGCTAATTTTTCATTCACAAGTAGTTGAAAGTTCAACAACGGTAATTGTATAAAACTTCAACCACATGTGCTTGAAAATTCAACGGATTTTGTGGGATTTTAATAATTCACAAGCTACAATGTCTGTTTACATAATACAATTTATTTAGTCTAAATTGACAGGGTTTTTGTTTGCAATCAGTAACAGTTCCAAAATTCATCATACATTCTTTCAGTAAACGTTGATACATGCAAAATTTGTTTGTAATTTTTAATATCCCGCGGAATAGAGATTTTTAATAAAAACAAACTTTTATCTGTATTAATCTTCTAAACGATTGCAGGTATTATATGAGATTACTTGGGTTTACATGGAAGAACGTATAGGTATCATAGATTACAATATTGGTTAGCCACGTGGATTTTCTCTTAAAAAGAGTGTTTCTTTTTCGGTAAGTCGCCTGACCGGGTTGTCGCCATAGATGTTTATTGCCACCTGCTGATAAGGTGTCAAATATAATCTAGTAGCAGGAGAAAGATAACGCTTCTTTTTCCTAAATCCAAAGACTTCACCAAACTCATTTACTTGTACTTCAAATAGGACGTTTGTTGGTACCGGTATAAAACTGTTCAGACTACGTTTCCGATGACCGGTAGCCACCACATGTTTTCCAAAATATTGAAGAGGACGATTCTTAGGAAAAGAAAACTCCATCCATTTTAATGGCTTCCGCAGACTAAAGGGAATTGCGTTTTCAGGGGAAGGAGATCGAGGTTTAGGTTCGCCAAGAATACTTGATTTATGAGGAATACTTGGCTTACCAGGAATACTTGGTTTACCATGAATACTCGATTGAACAGGAACATCAAATTGACCAACAATAATTGGTTTACCAGGTGTACTTAATTTAACAGGAATACTTGTTTGAATAGGAATATTAATTTGACCAATAACAATTGATTGATCACGAACACTTGATTTAACAGGAATACTTGATTGATCAGGAATACTTGATTGACCAGTTTGGGCGGACTGCGAACTTAATTCTGTAAGAGGAAATAGAAATGGATGAGTCTTACCACTTTAAAAATATTTTCATCAGAGTAATTAAACAAGGACTCTTTTAATATATTATCTTTCAGTCACTTGTTAAAAAATTCCTGCCCGGAAAATGACCCAAAAGCGTAAAATAGTTTTTTGTATATTTAATGCGCAAAAACGCGATTTTTTTTTTACTTTTTGGACATACACTCCATTGGAAATTACCTACACGGCTAACTTGAACGGTACCTTAAATCACTGATGACTTTTGAACACGATAAACCCGTCGAAAATTTCATTTTAATTGGACTTAAAAATAAATGTCTAAAAAGTTTATGAAATTTCGCTTCGAATGACGCCTAGTAGAGATATGTAGCAAATATCATAACTTTACAGGACGCAATCTTTGGAGTATTATATTAAATTGAAGCCAATAAAAAATTATTATTTAAATAGTGAAGAATTTCAAAAAATGTTAATTTGCAATGATCAGATTTAGAAATTAGCCAGGCATCTTTCAGTTTTCACGTTAATTCTAGAGGATAACAGGTTGCGGGCAAATTTTGGATTTATACGGCCTCATTTTTGAGTTCGATGTTTACATCCGGATAAATTTTAGATTTTACGCGGAGGACTTTCCGTTTTTACATGGATAAAACGAAATAAACCTGGGTATGAAGAATATCTTATGGCAGACCGCCGCATTAAACAAATTTCTTAACGAACTTACTCATAAACTAATAACTCAAAAGGATTTTCCATACCAGACTGACGTAGATGAGAGAAATACGAACTTCTATGTGGCTTGCATTTTTTTCGAGTTTTTAGTTTTCAAATAATTTACCTAGTGTTTTTTCTTCTCAAAAAGAAATACTTTCAACGAAATGAATTCAAATAAAATCAATGCTCAATTCAGACAAACACGGATAGAGCTTAGAAAAAAATAGCATTTGGGGGAAAATGTGGAATTGTTGATTAAAGCAGAAAAACGATTATTTGCAGAAACCTAAAAAATGCACTAAAAGTTATAGATGAATTATAATTATTATTATATTTACCAATATCATTAAAGATGAACACCAAGGTGAAGACCAGGGTATAAACGATCTTCATTTTTTCCAAAAAGAGGCAAGAATGATTACTGTATTAATGAAGATCTTCGTAACCAGTCTGTATAATGATTATTCAGATGCTTCATTAGAGTATATATATTGCACTCGTTATCTCTTAGATAATCTGCATGAAGCTTCTTCTTACGAGATATTTGTATTTCATAATTCAATTTCAAGGAAAGGAATTAATGTACTAAATTCGATAAAATTGACGTCACAATTGATCAAACAGTTCAGAAATTGTTTAAGCCGTTTTTAATTTTCGAAAGGTAACTTTCAGCACTAATAGCTGGAAAGATAGTTTTTTTTTTTCAGTAATCTAAAACTTAAACGTAATGCACCAATTATGCATTAAATTTGGTTGAAAATTCACAAAGCTTAAAAATATAGCTACGATAGTTCCATAAAACTTTAACTTTACTAATGTGATTAAAGTTTTGTCTAACAGTATACATTAGGACAGAGTGAAAAAAATTATTTTTGGAAATCTGTTTTTCAGTATGTGGAAAATATATTGTATCCTATCAGGATAATCTGGGACTTAAAAAAATGAATATCGCTTTTGGCTACCACAGACAGGTGCTGAGAGATTTTAAATTTTCAAACATTAAAATTACTTCTTACGGGTGCAAACATAACTACAAATTGCGTGTGTACAGTTTTCGATAACAAATAATAATATAAAATTATATTTCCGAAAAAATTATTTTTTATCAAGTTATAATTTTATGTACTGAGCAACAAGTAAAGCTGTGTGAAAGAATTTTGTTTGAAAAATGTAAAAAAATTTCTAATAAACAAATCCAAAGAAATTTTATTTTTAGATATTAACATTTGAGAAAATTTTAACATAATTAAAAATTTTTTTCTCTAAAATATGATTCTGTATTAGAACGGATTATCCTAATAGCATATAACAACTATTGCACGTGCCCCAAAAACAGACTGAAAAAAAATGTTTTCACTCTGCCCTAGTGTTCGCCACATTTAAAGATTTCCAAGGTTTCAAGGGGTTTTAATAAATAACAAGGAATATTAAAAGATTTCATGAGGTTTTATTAGGATTTCAATTATAGTAATTGAATTATTTCATAGTCATAGTTCGTTAGAATAAACAGGAATATAAGTAATTATCTTTGCATTAACCCAATATTTTTCTCCATCTGTGAATGAAATCTGCATTATTTGTATTGTGAAATATGAAAATACGAAGCAGTCGACGTGGAATCCCATAATCCTTTAAATCAATTACCAACAGTTCTAAAATTGCAAAAATGTTAGAAATTAAGATAAGAATTATATTGCTTGTATAAACTGGCTTCTTCAAAAATTTAGTAAAGTGATAAGGAGAAAGGTTTATTATTACGAAATCTCTTTTTATTCACCTTCATTCGTCTTAAACCCAAAAGATTTTGATTTTTAAAAACTGAAATAATGTTTGAAATAATGTTTGCACATGTATATCACACCTTTTTTATCGCCGCACTATTAAGCAATTATGTATAGATAAACTGATGAAATTTAGTAGACTTATTCTATACTTGATTATTTCCTCCCAATTTTCTAATTTTTCATCAACTCCCCTCCCTTAACATTTTTATCCCCTGTATGTTTTTCTTTGTTCTTTTCCGTAGGTGCTCTGAGCATTATGATGCTTTTCTTGTAAGGTCTTGTTGTCATGTATCTATACAATCATTTAACTTTCGCTTTTCTCTTATTCAATTTTGCTAACGTTTGAGAATTTTGCTTCCGAGTCCGAAACATTTTTCCACGCTTCCCCTATCTTTGACATCTCCCGCTTCTGGAGTCGGCACTTCAAATACCTTCTCCATTCACCTGTCTCTATCGCCTCCAGATGGTGCCTCTACGCTGTAACCTTTAGGGACTATTAGGCCATCAAGCTGACTCCAAAAGTTGATAAGGTAGCCATTGTGACTACCTGCGTTTCTTCTCAGATTCACTTGAGGGGACTCATCAGGGTGGCTGACCACAAGTCAATCCTATCACAGACGCCCATCACATCACCCATCCGAAGTTGTATCCGGGCCCCTGACGCCTAACTTCTGTGATGAGTTTCCAAGCTAGTATGTGATGTTGATGCTGGAAAAACTGTAGACCAGTGCAGGTTTCTTATTATTATTATTATTGTTCACCCTCTTTTTCCTCTTCTTCCTATTCTTCCTTTTCGTTTTTCGGTACATGAAAGAGTTTATATATTTTAAAAAGTAAAAACGATGCGGAACCCAGGAAATCGAAGCACCGATATCCGTAAAAATACTAGTATTTTGTAGTGTATTATTCATAATATACTCTATAGAGATTGCGATAACCTCGTATTCTGATCACTTAGTTAAACATCTAATTTTAATCAACAAACAGATAGACCCACAGGTTTATCTTCGAATTTAAAGCCGTCCGTAAAGAAGGAGATTCTATCCTCGATGTTTTTGGAAAAAATTCGCTGAAAGTCATCGTTAGGGGGAACAACTGGCTTGCAGCATTCCGTCTGATTTTAAGTCTCTGGATGGGCGCCAAAATTGTATATTATAATCAAATAAGAAGCATGAGAGTGTATATTTTTCAGAAGGTCCTGAACCGGGTATCCGAAGACAGAAAAATATCTTATAAGGAATCTATCCGTTAACAATCGTAATCTATTAAAAATAGAGAGTTCATTCAATTCTGCTTGCATCATATTAGTCGAAGTAGAATTGAGATAACCTAAGATAAGTCTCAGAAAACTTATTATATACAATGTTAATTTGTTGTTCCATTCAACAACGCAGACGGATAAGGCATGACAACCATATTGCATGTACCCATGTACAGCGTGAACATTCAGGGAAGCTGAGAACTTTATTGTCGCTCTAGATGAGTTTTACGAATTGACTTTCCTGCACATTCTTCCCCATAGTACCACGCACCACACCGATCATTCTAGTACATGGATTGACTTGATGATTGTTGATGATCTAGACAAGGTAATTTCTTCCACTCAACACTCAATCTCATTCCTCTCAAACCACGACCTTATCAGCATTCAATATCAGTTCTCCTTTGATCCCTCCTCTAGTATATCTCCTCTGTCTATACCCAATCTCACAAATATAAATGAAGCTGAATTTCTTGAGCATCTCTCTACTTATGATTGGAAAAGAATTTTTATTGAAAAGGATATGAATAGAAAGGTTATTTGCCAAACAAAATGTTTATCTTTAGCTTTTAACAAATTTGCGCCTTTTCATACCCTTAAAGCAAAAAAGAAGTCCACTCCTTGCGTTACAAGTCAAAGACTTGATGAAAGAAAGAGGGAAAAAACATAGATTGGCTAAAAGAACAAAAAATAGTATTATTCAAGCCGAATTTCGTAAATTGAGAAACTTAGTTCAAATCAAAATCAGGGATTCATATAACCAATATAATTAAAATGCTATTAAAA
>CAKNWT010331481.1:0-17312 GCA_932066315.1 Andricus coriarius
TAATTTTTTACAAAAGAAGACGAATTTTCCTCGAAGTACACGCATTTTCAACCAGAGATGAATTAAAAAATAAAATGATGAATCTTCAACCAAAAAATTCGATTTTTAATCAAAGAGTTTAACTTTGAACCAAGTAGTTGAATTGTTTCCTGGAAAAAGGAATTTGCAATGAACAATGTGACAAAAAAATTATATTATAATTCAGAAATATTTCTTCGTTTAAATTCTATTTCTGCTCTAAAAGCTGCTTAAAGTACTTTCTTGATCTAAAATTTAGAAGAGGGAACTTGTAAATTGTGACGAATTCTGACTTGGAACAGGGATTATTTAAAATTCCTTTCTTCTAAGTCCGAATTATAATTCCTTGGAAAAATTCCAGTTCCATGTAAAAAATTCCCTGTTCCAAGTGAAATTATATTTCTTCATTCTGATCCACAACAATCTCGGACATACAACTTTATGCTCCTAGACATGGTATACCCAGTTCATACATAGGTATATTGTACCCTTGAAATGAAGTTTCCAATCAAAAAAAATTGACCTTGAAATGACCTTGAACGTCATTCTCAAGGTCATGCTTGAGGTCACTATTGAATACGCCTAGTTAAAGTCAGTAGCTTTGCTCGCTACCAAAAAAAATTGAAAAGCTTCTTTTCGCAAAGGTATGCAGACCTTGTTTAAGTTTGAATTACCTCAGAGTGACCTTCAAGCTCACAATGTACCTATATTTGTTTAGATTTGTCTCTTCACTTCCAAAGAATCATCTATCCTGAATGAAAGTCAATCTACAAAATTCAAATCGGACGGAACCTCTACCCTAGAGCACATTTTTAATTTAATATTAAAATACCAGATAGACACCAGTTATTTGGAAACCATTTCCGAGTAGTCGAATTACAAATTTAAAAAATAAAAGTAAAATCAGTGTTGTGCTTCGGGAATTTCAATCGAACTGATGTCGATTGTAAATTTCAAATCCCTTTAAGTAGGTACAACTAAACCTCCAAGATTCTTTGATAAATCTATTGTCGATCATTATTACCCTTGAATACCAGCAGGAGACCTGAGCCTACCTGCCCACTAATAGACTCCTTTGGCAAATCCTCGGTATCAAACCATCGGAATAGTAAATCATCAGAAGGACAATCAACGCTACCTGTACTAAACCAATAACCACCTGGACTAGTGAAAGTATTTTTCCGGTGAACAAGAAGAGGACTCAACCAAATCAGAAAACCAGTTTGTCAAGGAATCTTCAAATAATCTTTGAATCCCCAAAATAGTTACTCGCCCAGTTTCAAAAGCAATGAATTGGAATATCATTAGGTAAGTTTTGACCAAAGAGTTGATAACTCATAATACTTGAATTTCTTTTAAAATTCGTTGTTAGGGTCTTCCTTTATTTTAAGGTGGAGATCTGGACGAGAAGTTTTCGCTACCTGAGATTCTCCAGTGCAACCTAAACTTTAAAAACACAAATACAACAATTAATATTAAACTAGATTCAGAAAACATTAATCCTTTCCTTTTTTTAAATTCGAATCAGCTATCTCTTTTTAACTTTGTAATTTATTATATTTAATAAAAACAAATATATCTATAATTGTATTCAACTACTTTGTAGATTATTGTGTGGTTATCCCAACCTTCAGAAGTTAGTCTCATCCCTCTTTCGAAGTCCTAGATTTCGCTCAAAAACGAGGAAACCTTCTTAATCAATTATTTCTAACCAGGTAAGTTTATTCCTTTCAGGACGTGACAATAGGAAAAAATTGGAAGGCACAAAATAAGTTTTGACACAAGAGGAAGACCCTTTATTCATTGTAAGGTATGATAACATTTTTTTCAGATCTAACAAATCTTATGGACGGTATGGAGTAACGTATAGAAGTTTATGACCAAATAAATATTCGGTATTTTAGGTTCAAACTGAACATTTAAATAATATAATATTTATTATTATTATTATTATTATTATCTTGAAATTATAAATCTGCCCTTAAAATTTTTCTATAATACATATCCAGAAGCTTTTTAAGAATTGTGAAAGGTTTGAAAAAGAACGTTTTTCGAGGATCCTAGGAAAATTGGAAACAATTTTATATTTTGAAAAATTAATTTTAAGAGAATATTTTGATAGATTGCAAAAGATTTCAAAAACCGTCAAAAAAGAATCTCAAAGCTATCCAGGAAATTTTTTTAATTTTTCAAGATTTCTTTAAAGATTTTAGAAAAAATTCGAATTCGTTAAAAAGATATGCAGATGTTTTTAAAAAATATCCAAAACTATTTAAAATATGAAAAGATTTCAAAAATTTTAAATAAAATGTAGATGATTATGCAGATTGTGAAATAGGATATTGAATTTTTTTAAGGGTTTTGAAAGCTTTTAAGGTAATAAACATTTTTCCTTGATATTCCTCGAAAAATTATTTTTGTTCGGAAAAAATAATTTAAAGGCAATATTTAAAAATATTTCAAAGCAAAAACAAATTTTAAATTAAAAAGTGTTTATAGCTTTAACTTTTTCTGAAAACACTCAAAAAGATTTTTGATATTATTACAAAATATTAGGAAAAACTCGAGTCCGTTTAAAAGATATTTAGGACTTTGAGAAGTTTGAAAGAAATTAAAAAATATGTTATAAATTTTAAGAAAAGTTTTTAAGTTTTAAAATATATTTAATCTCTTGAAACTTCTAAAATTCCTAATTATATTTTAAGCTGACTCAAATTTTGTTTCTGTTATTCTTATTTTAAAAACTTGTACACCTTCTGAATATCTTTTAAAATGATTCAATTTTTTTTTAATTTTATAAAATTAAAGAAGTTGCCATAAAACCATTCAGATGCTTTTTCTTGACAATTTTGGAACTCTCTAAAACGTTAAAAAATCTTTTCAAATATTCTATGAGATTTCATTTTTGAAAATAAAGAATCGTTTTAATGTTTGGTAAAAATCATAAGAAAATTTTGTATTCTCCTAAAAGCTTTCAAAATTTTCAAAATTAAGATTATTTTCTAATCTTTGCAAAACTTATGAATGCTATCTGTTAAAACAAATTGTTTTTCCACAAATTTGTTAAAATTGTACAAAATCAAAAAAATTTTCCTAATATTTTCCAGATTATTTTAAAACATTATTTGAAATCTTTCAAAACTTAAAGTTAATCTTTTGAAATAAGACCTAAATCCTTGAAAATTTTCTTGAAATCTTATTGTCAGTACCAGTAAATTTTTGTTTACTGCTATTTTTAAAATTAATTTTAGCCTACAACATCATAATATTATATCTCTTGATTTTAAATTATTCAATTTCAAAATTGTGTGCCTTCAGAAATTACACTTTATACGCTAATTTTATTTAAGTAATTGGAAAAAGTTGTAAAATATAAAGGACTAGTTTTTTATTCCACAATATTTTAATTTTGAATCTTCCGATTTTAAATTATTCAAATTTTCTTGCTTTTAAAAATTACACTTATTATACTAATTTAATTACACAAATTAAAAAAAGTTGTAAACCCTTATAGACTAAAAAAGAATTTTCAATTATTACGGTTTTGAATAAAAAGAAATTGATTTTATTCAGTTTCAACTGATTTTAAATTAAAGTGTTCAATTAAGAAAAAATTTAATCTTGAAACCAGTTTAATTAAAAAAGTTGATATTGTTTAACTTAAAAACGTGTCAATTACGATATTTAAAAGACATATGTGTCAACAATTTTAGTTTTTGTACTCTGCAGGTCTTTTTCCAATTTTAAAGCCTTAACATTTTAAATTTTTCATTTGTAAGGAGCCTTACTCTACAATATTTCACAAACAATATTTTGTGTGTAACTTAGATAATTTTATTGCTAATTATAATTTAAAAGATGTATGTACTGCAAGCAAAAATTGAACATGTTTTTTGTATTTAAAAATTAAAGTCAGAGCTATTTAAGTTTGCACTTTTAAATTGCGCGGGAAATCACGGAGCCAATGAAATCTCATTTCTTGCGCATGCGCACGAAGTGTAAGATCGCTGCCGGCTGTTACCACCATGCTAATAGTCTGGAAGATTATCCCATTACCCGCTAGGAAACTGACATACAAGTAACAATTCCTCTCGTAACATTTAATCACTTAGGAACTTTCCACGATAGTAACAGCTCATGTGGGATCTCCTAACCTAACGTTTCTAAGACGTCAAATGTCCTAAATATGTCCTAAAGACGTCTTAAGGACACATCACGTTTTCTGGACATCATTTGTACATTAGACGTCTTAAGAGCATCCCTATGATGTACAAAAGACATATTCCAAAAGACTTCTTAGGGATGTCCCCAAGACGTCTCTAGGACATATCTTGTCTGACCTGAAAAATGATTCACTCATTTGCTCACTACTGCGCATTTGCACTCTTAAATTGTATTATGCGACTATGTCGACGTCCATACAGTATGCTGGGTTCTCAGTGTCATATTCTCGGAAGAAATAACGACACATAGGATCTGCCCATGGTATTCCTTCAGTCACCTTAGCAATTCCGCCATCTATGCGTACTCTAACTCTTCCTAATTTATTATCTATATCCGCTCGAGGAGCATGAATTGGGCACAACTTCCCGTCTATAACGACTCCAAAGATGTAACCATTCGCTTTCCCTACCTCGTATAAGCCTGGAAGTAAGTCCAGACGTTCGACCATACCGTGATGAAAGACTTCACAATGATGAACACCAATTAGTTTAACGGGTGCAGGATGAACTGCGCTCTCTTTCAGCAGGTAAACTAATTCTGAAAAAGAAAGTGTCACACATTAGTTTTTATCACACCAGTCAATCATAAGTGCAAATAGGTTGCATATAGTCCTGATCTAAAAACCTGAGAGGGTCTAGAGGAGTCCGGTAATGTGCATGGGGTAAGAAGGCAATACAACATTTTTTTTAAACTACAAAATTATTTTTATTTCTTTATCTTTGCATCTTAATATAGTGACTCAAACAATGACTTATATTCTTCCGAGTAGGAACAAGTGTCCAACAATTTTTTGTACTGTTTGTTTTACTTTGGAATTTCATTGTTGTTTGCACTCAGGAAAATTTGCAAGTTAATACAATTGTTGAAGAATAAATAAGTCATGTTATCGGTGATATCTTTGTGTTTCGATAGTTGGACATTTCGATCAGTTGCCGCATTGTCAGAACCATTAGAAGTTGAAGCAACGAAGCCTTCTCCAAAGTCCTTTTCCATTTTTGTTGCTGAAATTGAAGCAGGCTACATGATGGAATCCATTATCTGGGTACATATTTTTCTTTTGTTGACTATAGATTTCTCGATACAGCTTTCAGCCTTCGTGCTGGATGTCCAGCCAAGCTGCCATGATGCTTTAAATTGGACTAATCAGCTCCTGAGTCAATCAGTATCGTCACCGACGAACGTCTAAATCAGTGGCATGTCTGAAGTTCTGGGTTTTTCAGTCCAAATTAGAGAACGATTTCCTTTGACACACTTCCAAATTTGTGAATCCCAACAACTTGTTGAAAAAATTTTCCATTTTGAAATTTCAGGAAAAAATTTTTGGATGGTGTACTTGGTGGTCGCAGGATCATATATTTCCTAAAAGTATCGTGGAATTCGCCAGATACTACAAAGGATCGTGGCTTGTCAGTTTTCGTATGTGGAATATCTATATTCAAAAACCAATTGTGATCATGATCGTCCTCCGTAGTCATTTTATATAATTCCTCTCTCCTAAAAGATTCACAGACTCCAATAGCCATCACAACCTGTAAATAATTTTGTGATTAGCTTGAATAATAATTAGTTTTAGGAATAGTTTTAATTATTAGTGTTAGGAATAGTTTGATAATTAGTTTTAGGAATGGTTCGAATAATTAGTTTTGGGAATAGTTTTAATAATAGTTTTAGTCAAATTGTTCTGAATTGACTAATTGTTGTTACATACCTATATAAACAAATATTTATTATCAGCAGCTTCAGCAAAGAACTTGTTCATTTCCTTTGCAGGGAAACCCTGGGGTTTTTTACTTTTATATCCTTTTGATTCTTTGTTCACAAAATTGTTCAATTTTGAGGCGCAGCTATGTCAATCCCATTCTTATTCTTTAAGGTTGTTTTCAAAGTCGATAAGATTGACCATAACGACGTTGGTTTCATTTTTATTGACAGTTCACTCAAATACACCACTTAGACACCACTTAAACCTTTCTTTCTGTTTTCCATGTTACGAATTTATTGTAAGAAGCTGTGTGAAGTGCTTTTAATTTTGATGGCAATAAATCAAGAGCCACACTTTTGGCTGTATGGATAATGTCCTCTGGACTATCATCATCATCATCGCTATTTGAAATAATAATGTCGCTCATTGTTTGTTTTGTACAAATGGTACAAATGATGTATAGTGCTCAACTGCTCAGTCAGCTGACCATCGAGTTTTCTATCGACAACGCTTACGGTGGCAAGAATGTGAATCACTTATCCTGTATCGTTTACAGTACCTGAATTCGCACTTATGATGGCGGTGTGATCAAAAATATGATATTTAAATTTTAGGGTAGAGGAAATAAACTGTTCACTTGACAAATGGTTTCTCCTCTGTGATTGGTTTCGGCACCAGAAAATGAAGAATAAACATCACCTTTTCACAATAAAATCTGGAATACTTCGTCTTTGAATAAGATTAAAATATCCTTAATTTTGTTTTAAGTGCTGATATAATATAATAATACAATTGTTTCTACCAATCTGGAGACTTTTCGAATTCAATTCCTAATAACAAACATTCCTGATTCTCCCAGAACAAATTTAAATTAGACGCGTCCTTATTTGGACAAATTCGGATAGTGTTTGGAAAAAAATATCGACTGAGATATAATTTGGATGGGACAATATGTCGTTTGCGAAAAAAATAAAAATGTACCAAAAATCATAGATATATTATGTTATAATATTCACCAATAGAGCTAAAGATGACCAGGAAAATGTAGACCAGGGTATAAACAGCCTTCATTTTTTCACAGTAGAGAAACACCCGATTACTGTAATGATGCAGAATTTGATAAGCAGTGTAAAAAATAATAATACTCTGGTGCCTTATTGACTATATATGAAGTCATGATCTTATGGATTATAGACGTCAAGCTTGTCTTTCTTAAATATTTGTATTTCATACATCACCAAGGAGATAAATTGGGCAACAGAGTACGTTCGAATCTGATAACACTATTTGTATAGTCTTTTGCGCATTAGAAAAGCTGGGTATGGTATGGAAAAATTAACTCAAATTTTACAAAATATTTTTTGATTGTTATTTTCATTGTTTAGGGTCCGTAATCGTCGGTTCTTTAAAAAGATGGTCTGATGGGTTTCGTATACATGATAACGAGAATGGTCATCAAGTGACCCATCTTCTATCAATGGATGACCTGGACCTATACGCTAGTGCGGATCAGAAACTGCAGCAAGTGATCGATGTCACAAAGCAGTTTTCCATTGATATTCACACGGATTTCGGACTAGATAAATGCTGAACAGTGCAATTAACCAGAGGAGGATTAGGGACCACAGAGCTAGAGAAGGATTTCGAAAATGACATCGAGGCAATGGCTGAGGGCGATTCATGTAAACACCTTAGTATTCTCGAATCTAAAGCTTTTTAGGATAAGATAGTTAAAAAAAGACTCAGATTGATTCTAAAGAGTTCTCTAAACTCGGCAAACAAAATCAGGGCAATCAACAACTATACTATAGATGTCAAGAAACTGTGTAAGTCACAATTTATGGCAGAAACCATAGAGGAATTGAAAACGCAATGGAGACAGAAAGTTATCCACGGCGAGCACCCCAAAACGTTAGATCAACATCAAGTGGATAGTGAGGCATCCAATATTTGGCTGAGAAAGGGCGTCCTGTATGCCCGAATTTCCAGATTCAAATTTTGATTTGTAATTTCTCAAGTGAAGGAGGAAACACAACCTCTCTCTCATAAGAAACCTTAGCTATATCCTCATCTACTTCTAATTAGAAGAATTTAAAATAGTGACTTAAATGTCTGAATTTAATTGAATCATCATCTGTAGAACGTTGTTTTAAATTGCGAGCTTCTTCAAGTTTCTCGCGTCTTCTTTTGCTCTTTTCCACAATGAAAGCTGATGTTATGTCGTTAATACACTGAATACCTCATGCCTAGCAGAACTGACCTCGACTTTTTCCTCAACGCCTGCCTCATTATCACCGAAGTATTGGCTGTCATTTGAAAACGAATGTGAAGAAGAATTTGCAGCAGATGACTAAGAAAAGGAACTTTCAAGTGTCAGCCCCTTACATGTACGTTCAGTCCTTTCAATCAATTTTTTTGTTACAGGTAAATCAACTGACCTGATGCGACCAATTGTTGGACCTCTCAGATCAAGAAGAAACTGGTTCTCGAGAACAGGAATCTTTTGGTCCTTGTTGGAACAAGTACATGCAGAAAAGTTTGCGCATGTATTATAAAAAAGGCTATGTTAAAAAGTTTGGTGCTTTGTTCTGTAAAATATTTCGAAATATCATGCTTCGTTTTTTAAAGCTATTGTTTAACTGTTTGAAACTTTCTTTTTTGCTAATGCATAGCGGGCAGCGTGTAATTTGCTAAATCACTCTGTTATGTGCTCCTGTTGAAATAGATTGTCCATCCCAAGTAACATCTAGCTTGATTGCAACTTCGGCTACAGAAGGAAAAACTGGCTCCTCTAAATAGAAAGCTGTGCGAATGCAGAGCACACAGCCGCTAATGCAGCCAAATGTTAAGAAATAAAAGGTCAGTGGTCAAGTCAAGTAGGCTATATATAAATAAAGGTTCTAAAGATTTAGAAAATAAATAATTAATTACAACTTTTATTGTTTGTGAGGCAGGTAAAAGTACATAAAAGGCAGGAAAAAATTGCTGTTTTTTTACCTTCACAAATGAATGCACTACCGAGATAAAGGTTTCATGGTTTTCTGGAGGGTTTCCCAGTTCAGATTTCATCTCTTGATAGTTTACGAACAAACTGAAACAAACTCGCCAAACCTTGCGCAGTGTGAAAGCAAGTTGCAGCATCATCTGCTGAAAAATGGGAAATTGATTTGATTTATTCTTTAGACCTAGTAAATATAAAGGATGCTATTGTAGTTTTGGTCTTTGTATTTGCAAATGATGGTAATAAAATTAGGAAATCTTTATTGAGGAAAACGTCACTGATTACAAGAAAATTAAAAGGCTTGCTTATTCCATCATCAGTCCAATGCCAAAGTTAGGTACAATATTTATATTATCACCAACATTTATCGCAAGGCTCAACGTGCCCATATTCATTATCTATGATGTGGTGAGAGAAGAAATTTTTTAATAAAGTTTAGAGGAGTGTATGGATGTCATAAAAGAAACTGTTCATCATCCGGATAGCACAAAAGTTTCCCTGAACATTCCTGGAACATTTCAATGTGAGGTTCGGACAATTCCGAAAAATGTCCGAGGAATGTTCCCGGAAGTAGATAAATGTCCGCATATCCAGGAGGATTTCCAAGGAAAGTTCCAGGAATGCTCGCAGGGAATTTAATTCACTAAATGAATCAAATTTATATAATGCGAACATTTTCCACGAACATTCCCGCAACCATCCTTGGGAACCTGCCTTGATGTACGGGCAATTACTTACTGCCAGGAACCTTTGCGGAACGTACGTGAAAAATTTACGCCTTCCTTGATACGGGGACATTTATTAACTTTCAGGAACCTTCCTGGAACATTTTTTTGGAGCATTTTTTACGAAGATTCCGGGAACCTTCCTTGGGAATCTTCCTGGATATGCGGACATTGACCTACTTCCGGGAACCTTCCTGGGATATTTTTCGGAATTCTCCGAACTTTACATTGGAATGTTCAGGGAAACTTGTGTGCTATCCGGGCACCTTTTTGTTAATATAAACTTAACATACTTAGTACCTTGAATTACCGGTTTGGTAAAAGATGTTTTCCCCATCCCTACATTAGTCTAATATAGTGTCCCAGTGAAAATAAAATAAAATCTCATTTTATCTTTCTTTGAAATGCTGGTTAATAAATCATGAATTTATGAAATAAATAAAATAGAACAGGATTCTACCTACCAATATAAAAGGCGCCTGACCGCAGTTCTACTCGTACCACTTCCGAGCAGAGGAGTCCTGACAGTGGTATAAGTATGTTCCAGTCATACATCAGTCTCTCTCCACCGTCCGTACTCGGAGTTCCTAAGTGGCGCAAACTCGGATGGACGTTCAAATATTTGTTTTTGGAAAATTACTAATATAGCCTTCAAAATTAGTCGCTTATTCATTGGGAAATTTTGCTTCGTTCCCTAAACGGCAGAACGCAGTCCTGGCAAAGTACTTTTAGAACTTAAGCTCCAAAAGAAACCTGCAGACACCCCAAAGATTTTCTTTAGAGACCTCGGACAGAACGTGAAAATTATATTTATCAAGTAATTGTATATCTATTTTAATTCTCTATTAAATTATATCCATAAGAGTTCAATGACATGTATGCTTCAAGTTAAAAGTTTTGTTATACTGTTGTATTGTCAAAGTGGGTAGAGCGAAAAAAAGATTTTTTGGAAAAAGGTTCTATCAAAATTGAGTTCCTTTGGATGCCCAAATAGAGTTTCCTTCCGCAGTAACTCATCTTTTTGAGTTTCTTTTCAACAAGAGGTGTTCCTTTTTGTGGTAGCTCCTTTGGAACCAAAAATTGGTACTAATAGAAACCTCAGTTTTTTTCTGTATTCTACTCATTTTCCTCTCGCTGCGGATGAAACCATCAGCGCTGAATTCCAAAAAAGCCGTAACTCTGCTAGACAAATCAAAGTGATCTTCGTAAGAGCAGTATGCAGATCATTTCAGCGCTCCAGCGTATTACAGGCTCGTGATAGCAACAAGTACTAGGATACATCCAAAACAAGGTTTTAAAATCGATAAGCCATAAAATGCATAGAAATCCCTTAAAATTCCATTCCATTTGATGAACTAAGAAGGGGAATTGATGAGATTCCAGATATGTTCATCATTTTGGTTTCGTCCCTTTCCGTCAAAGGTCGCGGTTAATTAATTTCGAGCGGCACTGAAGAATCCTTCTTCAACCCTTCACTATAAGGGAGCTCAAGGATTACAATGTTGGAGCTTTAAATTAATTGTAAACAGCGCGGCATCAATGTGAAGGATGAAAGTTTAAATTAATTTACTCATAAATTTTTGACCAAATTGAGACAATCATATTGAATTTTCAACCTGTTTCCTTTCGGGAGCTCATCCAAAGGAATTTCGGTTTTTGTTAAATACTAGCTGAGCACGATTAAATTAATGTATTGGTTCAGAAAGAAAAATATTTGTCTTCTAGGAATCAAAGAAATTTCCCGAAATGGATCCTGCATTTTTATTTCGTGAGCACTCAGAGCAAAAGAGGACAGCAAATATTGCACCCAGGTTTGCTCAAAATCTAATCTCGTTTAATAGAGTCAATAGTCAAAAGCAGTTCCAGTCGTTCCCTAGGAAGAGGATAAATTAAAGAAATATAATTAGAAACGCGAAATCTGGGCCGCAAAGTTATTACGTCCGTATTTTAACGTGAATAAAATTAAGGGTGGTAAGCTTTGAATTCATCAATTAATTTAAAAATAAGATAAATTCGATCTCCAAATACGGTACAAAAAATGGGAATTGATCGAGCATGAAAATGTGAAAAAAGAAATTTGATTTTCGCTTCTGTTAGCTCATTTCTCATGGAATATTCTAAATAATCAAATTCAAATATTCAAATATAGACTTTTGAAATTAGAGAAATTATCGAAACTGGATCAAGGGTTAGCTGTACTTATAGGGAATTGCTTTTAGAAAATTACTTCATGATGTAGTGTTTGAAACTGGAAAAGAGTGAAGTCAATTTTAATGCTAATTGGGAACCGCTTGTAGTTGATAGTGTTTCTTTTATGATTGTTGTAAATAATTGGGAATTTCGTTTTAGGTTTATCGCTCTCACAGGATTGCTGCCGACGTACGTAATTAGGATCAAGTTCCTGGCCAGGACAAATTAAATCGTCGAAATGTCCCATTCTTATGGAATGATTTCATGAGAGGTCTATTCGATACAACTAAAATTAGAAACAATTTTCGTTTTATTTAAAAATTGAAGCTATTCTAATGAATCCAGGCGTCAGAAAAATAAATATAAACACATTTCAATAGGGTTTTTAAATTATCCCAAATGTAAGCTCTGGAAGCCGCGAACACCATCCTTCTCGGAAAGATCGATCCCGATGCAATTGGAGGTATACGTCATCTCAATTGACACTTCCCACAACACCAAAAGACGATTGACTCAAGAAAATCACTTCACATCACAATAGTCCCTAAAGCAAAAACACCAGACATTGTATCCGGCACGAAAGTCGGAACAGAGCTGAGAAGAGAAATGTGGACACCGCCCAGCCAAACCGAGCGAGCCACCAGAACAATCCCAGTACTGATTCACAGGCGCGATCGCAAGGTCACGAGCAACAATCACAAACCAGTTCCCGGAAGTTGGTAAATATCCGCATATCCAGAAAGATTCCCGAGGAAGGTTTCGCGAATGCTCGTCAGGAATTTAATTACTTAAATTAATGAAATTTGTATAATGCGAAAATTTTCCACGAGCATTCCCGGAACCTTCCTTGGTCACCTGCCTTGATACGCGGACATTTACCTACTTTCGGAAACATTCCTGAAATATTATTTTGGAAAATTGTTCACAAACATTCCGGCAAGCTTCTTTTGGAATCTTCCTGAATATGCGGACATTTACCTACTTTCCAAAATCTACCTGGGTCTTTTTCAGAATTCCCCGAACCTTTCATTGGAATGTTCCAGGAATGTTCAGGGATATCATCTAGGGTCTTGCGAATGTGTCTGGGGTGATTATTTTCAATTTAAATTTTGGCTGATTATTTCATTTGAAGGCAGCTGATATGGGTTTAGTTCAATGCGCCAGGGGTAGTTTTTGGGGGTTGTTTATTATTCTTATTATTATAGGTATGTCGATTATAGATAGTCTTGGGGACATTTTTGGATTGATTATTGGAAATTTAAATTGGTTTTGGCTGTTTTAACAGAAGCCAGCTGAGATGGGGCATGTTAATTGGATGGGGACATCTACTAGAGTCTGGTATGGAGATATCTACTAGAGTCTTGTAAAGTGTGTCGTGTAAGTTATTTCCATTTTTAAATTTTTTCACGGTTTTATTTGAAGGCAGTCTAGATGGCTTTCGTTGAATGCAAAACAGGTAGTTTTTGGATGTTATCTATTACACTGGAACCTGGATTGAATGACTCTTTCTGACATGGCTTGCATTGGCCTTGATTCTATTTTCAGGGCATCCATATTTTCCCCGCGACTCCTCTGATTACTACACAGCGAGGGCCATCAGTTCTAGGAATATAGTAAACCCGAGGTAACTAATTCCAAGTTTTTAGGTTATCAGTATGAAGATAGTGATATCGGCCAGAGTCTTCGGTAGGTGTCTTAGAAAATTTTTTTCTTTATTTTAGCGCCTTCACCCACAATTCGGGATTTGAGAAAAATAAAAGGGCCAAAAAATGGGCATCGGTGGCAGAACATAAAATTCACAATTTTGAGCAAATTTAATTTCTAGTTCTGATATCAATTTCCATCAATCATAAAAAACATTGTCCTTGCTTTTCTGTTCTATTATTTTAGGTAATAGGTACTATAAAATACGAAAAGTATGCATTAGTCCCTGAAACTTCAGTTACACGTCTATTTTTATAATCCTTTAATTTTCAAGAATTTGGTAACAATGTTTGTAGTAGTGACAACCTCGTTCTTCAAGATCACGCAATATGTGTTTCTCAAGAAAAAATCGACGCAAATAAAAGAAATAAGATAATAGCTCGAGTATATTATTACATTACCGTTTTAACCCAAAATCTGTTAAAACTAGTTCGACCTTGTTAAAACACGAAATTACACAAACTTTGATGTTTGAAACTCATTTCGTTGCCTATTAATAATGTACAAATATAAAATAAGATGTTCATAATTCCATTATAAACTGTAAAGTTTAATCACTTAAAATTAAAATAATTTGAGAGGCATGGTCTTATTTTTCAGGCAACTTTTATTAATTTTTTCATAGATTAATGTAGGAATGCTCTTCGAAAATTGGAACATTACCTCCAAGATATTCAGTTGTTAATTATTTTGTATTCTATTGAATTTCTTGGAATAGTTTTAAACTCTTCAAGTACTTTTGATTTTCTAATTGTTTTAAATCTTCCGAATATCTGCGAATTCCCAGATATATCTGAAGTCATAAAAGTTCTGTAAATTATCTGAATTCCTTCAATTTATGGGATTTCCAAATATTTCAGAACTCAATAAATTGCATGGACTTTAAAATAATGGAAAGGATTTAAAGAAATTCAGAAGAATGGAAGGAATTAGGTGAATTCTATAAATTCAAGGCATTAAAAGAATTCAGAAGATTTGAAGGAATTCAGGGGATCTAGAGAATTTGAAAGAATGTAGTGATATAGAATATTTAAGGTATTCAGGAAATTCGGAATTTTAGAGAATTCAGAGAATTCCGAATATTTACGGAATTCATGAGATTTGAGGATTGCAGGGAATTTAGAAAATTTCAGAAGATTTTGGGAAATCAGGGAGTATAGAAAATTTAGAATATAAAAAAAATTCAGAATAATTGAAGAAATTCAGGGGATTTAGAGAATTCCAATAATTTCAGGAATTCAGGAATTCAGGGAATTCAGAATATTCAAGGATATCAGAGAATTTAAGGAATTTAGTAAATCAGAATTTTTAAGGAACTAAGGATATTAAGAGAACTTCAAGGGTTTCAGAGCACACAGGGAATTCAAAGAATTAACGGAATTCAAGAATATTCTAGGAGTTAAGAAAATTAGAGGAATTAGTGATTTCAGAGAATTTCAGAAATTTATAGATGGTCAGAACCTCAGAGAATACAAGGAATTCATAATTTGTATGGAATTCTGGGAAATTCGAATATTTAAGGAATTCATAATAGTCAAGGATTTCAAGGAATTCCGAGAATTTTAGAGCGTTTATGGAATTCAGACGATTTCAGGAATTCAGGAAAATCTAGGATTTCAGAGAATTCAAGGAATCCACAGATTTTTTAGAATTTCAGAAAATTCGCAGACCTTCAAGGATTTCAGAAATCAACACTTTTAGGTTATCAGAAAATTTAATGTATTCAGAAACTCAGAATATTTGAGGAGTACAGAGAATTCAGAGAATTCGAAAAATTCAGAGAATTCGAGGAATTCAGAAAATTCGAGGAATTCAGAGAATTCGAGGAATTCCGAGAATTCGAGAGCCTTTTAGGGCATTCAGAGAAATGAAGGATTTCTGAAATTTGCATAGATTAGAGAGAGCTAAGAGAATACAAAGAATTTTAGGAATTCAATGTATTCCACGAATTCAGGAAATCCCGAATACCAAAGGATTTCTGTAAATTCGGAGAAATCAAGACTTTTAGGGAATCAAAGATTTTGGAGACTTCAAGGAATTCAGAGATTTTCATAAATCTAGAGAATTTAACGAATTATGGAAATTCCGAATACTCAGAATATTCAAGGATATCAGAGAATTCACATAATTTTAGAAATTCAGAAAATTCGCGGAATTCAGAGATTTTCAAAAATTCTGGGAATTCAAGGAATTCAGGGTTCTGAGAAATTCAGAAAATGAAAGGAATACAAAGAATTTCAGCAATTCAATATATTCCAGGAATTCAGGTAATTCAGAATATTCAAGGATTTCAGGAAATTCGGAGAAACCAAAACTTTTAAAGAATCAAGGATTTTAGATAATTCAAGGAATTCGGAGACTTTCATAAAGTCTGCGAATTCAACGAGTTACGGGAAATCCAAATATTCATGGAATTCAGGATATTTAAGGAGTTCAAAGAATTTAGATTATATCAGGAATTTCAGAGCCTCTAGAGATTTAAAATATTTAAGAAAATCAGGGAATTCAGAATTTGATTGAGGATTCATCTATTTTCCTAAAAATTCGTCTTTTTTGGATCCATCTTTGTAGATTTAAAATTCAGCTATTTAGTGATAAATTAAACTATTTTGCTGCAAGTCTAATCATGTTTTGGAAAATTTAATTATTTTGTTAAAGTCATCCCTTTTGGTAAAAAATTCAACTACTTTGATGAAAATTCGTCTTTTTTGATAGAAAGTTAATCTTCTCAACTGAAAATGAACGTCTGCTTGAAACATTAACTTGTCAGGTTAAAAATTCAACTGCCTTCTAAAGAATTCGCGATCGGTCATTGTATTTTCCCCAAATTTGTGCACAGACCTTTTAAAATTAAAGTCCAAAGATTGCTTTAATGTTTGTTTCTTATTTTACATTAAATTTTATTCGCAACTACCCTGAAAAATGTATCGTTTCAATAAATTTAAATTATTACAATTCATAAAATGGATTGATAATATGTATTCAATTCGTTTATTTTCAATGATATTTTTCACGGTTTAAACTAGAAATACGCATCCTAGCGTAAAGTGGTTCTAAACCACTTCATGACAAGAGTTTATAAAAAATTTGTAGATTTTGTTTGTTTGAACAACATTTGTCTTCGCATTGTTTTGGTATCTTATGTCGTTTTTCCAAAAGTTTAATTTTTTATTCTTAATCTTGTTTCTTACGCTTAAAACAAAATCTGATTGTCCCACCTAAAAATTATTCAAAACAAGTTTGTAGATCCTTTTTGGGTGAACAGCTTCTGTTTATTTTTTTTCATACCATGTTTCGTTTTCTAAAATTTTTTTTTTTCCTCAATGTTGTTTTTTACGATTGAAACAAAAAATAAACGTCCTATCAAAAAATCACTATCAACAAATTTGTGGCTCTTTTTTTGATGGGAAACTTTTGTCTTTTTTTTCATAATTTGTGTCATTTGTTCCAAATCAATTTCTTAATTTTTTTTCAAGTGCATACAGTTTTCAAATTCTAAAAGAAGGTAGTCCCAAAAATTTTGAAAATGCTCCAACTTTTAAAATTTTTATCCAAAAAGGCTTGGGAACGAACTTGACCTTCATTTTAGGGCAGTAATAGAGTATACTGAAGGCCAATACAATCATCAATTTTCTTAAAAGTTATCATACTCACAGAGAGACATACAGGCATACAAACATACAGACAAACAGCCAGAAAAACAGACAGACAAACATACAGCCAACAGACAGAAAAACATACAGACAAA
>CAKNWT010331484.1:0-20616 GCA_932066315.1 Andricus coriarius
TTTTTTTATTGAAATCTTGAAAATTCGAACAATTTCAATTTATATTCTCGCAATTGTATACTTTTAAAGAAATAACAGCTTAAAATGTAAGTATTCGTAATATTGAACAATTCCAAACTGAATCATCCTAAAAATTGTACAATTTGATTATGAAGTGTAAGTTTTGAAAAATTTGTCTTCGTAGCTTTAGAACACGAATAAGTTTCTGAATTGTAAACGTTCAGAACTGAACGATGTAAAGGCTCCTGAAAATGAAACATTTTTATATGAAACATTCAAAATTGAAGGCTTTGAATTGACAGATTGGAAACTGAACCATATTAAAAAATCCGAAATGGACATACACTATGCAATGAGATTAAATTAAATTGAACATTTTAATTTGGAACTTGGTAGACGCGTTAAATTTTTATTTTAGTGTTTGAATAAGCATTTTGAAATTTACAAGAGAAATAAATTAGAAGAAACGAAACAGGTTTAAACATTTTTTATTTTGCAGATTCTTCCCTTCCTGGAATAACTGCCGAAAAAGCTGTAGCTTTGAGATCTGAAGGATTCAGTTTTTTTTTCATGTTCCTCCTCGTGTTCCTCAGAGTAAATATTATTTTAAAACTGAAGCAATAAGAATCTCAAGTTAGAAAGGAATCTCGTCATTTCAAGAATATTTTTTCATTCCTTCAGCTTTTTTTCAAGCACCTCAAAGAGCCTTATGACGTCATCACGAAATCTGACAACCAAAATAGTGACTTGTCTATCTAACAAGGAGCAGAAATGTAAAATATTTATAAGCAGGTGTAGAACATCTGTAGTACCAGCTGCCGCGAGAGAAGCCCTTCGCATGGTCTACCCTTGAGTTTAAAATAAAATATCACGTTTTCACTGCACACAACAGCTGTTGTACTTTTACCTTGCTGAACTTGGGGATGAACGTATCAGGATGCTGGATTTCTAAGTAATTACTCCACTCAAAATTCCAGAAAAATGATTATGGTATCCAAAAATGTGGAGGGGAGAAATAAGCAGTTTGAAATTATTGCTGCAGCATTCTTTTTGAAAGCAAGTGCAATTTCATATTAGTTTATGGGCAATTTAATAGCAAGGTTAAAATTAAAAGTATTTATGAAAAGAAGATTCAAATAAGCTATAAGCGATGAAACTTGTTACACCTGGGAGAAGAATCTCCATGCAAAAATAATGAATTCGAAAAAGTAGGCCGCTTTTTCTCTAGAGCATGAACGCTTGTTGGGCATAACATTTTTTCTTTCCTAATGACTACCAATAATAATTGTGAAATCGTGCATTGAGCTTCCTTGCAAAAATGCATTAATTTAAAAATTATTACATAGCAACATTTTTCTTAGATATTATTGATATTGTTTGATTTTAACAACCCTTTATCTCAATATAGAACAATTTGATTAAGTGTACTAATTACATGGGTATGTCAAATTTTTCTCAAGGACGAAGTTTTATCATTATTCTGATTTTCATATTATCTTTTAGGAAAGAGTATGCCAATAACGTATATGTTACTTATTTTCTCTTAGAAAATAGGAACAAATCTTAACGATTTCACGATCGAGCGACAGCGAGGTCCCGGCAATATATATTTCATCGGGAAAATTTTAACTCCAACATAAGACGTACTTTCATAATGTCCAACATCCTGGGGTATCGAGCACTTACATCGCGAATAGATATGTTAAGTCATGAAATTGAAGATCTTACAATTTAATAATGCACGTTAACTCCCACGACTTTTGAAGAGTACTTTCTTACTCTCCGAGAACACGAACCCGAGAGAAATATATTATTGCATATTCACTTTACACTGGATTAACGCAAAATAATTATGACTTACATAAATCATTCTCGTTGTTGAAAACAAACAATGAAAAGTTATTAACGAATACCGTCTAGAATAATCCAAGTTTAAAATTATTCTTATGATATAAGAAAGCTATTATAGGTTGTAACTTGTATGATGACTTATAGTTACAATAAAACATTTTTAACTGAAACGAATTTAACTCAGTTTCAATTTTCCTTTAAAAAATAATTTGAAAGAAGAATTATGTTTCTATGTATTAAATAATAAATTAACGAAATTCGAACGCAGACTTTCAGGTTCAAGCGAGGAGGAATTCACTCGCATATTACTTCGTCCAATTCATGCACAATAGCGCGTAAGAACGCGTAATAGTCACGTAATAGTGAGTAAAATTTGCTTTTACGCTGTATTTTTGTTGAATTTTTTGCATGCTCGATTCTTTGCATAAAAATGGTAAGGTCGTTAAGGTGCTTAAACTAACTGGCTATTGGTCGGAATTAATGCATATATACTTTAAAAAAAAATTTAATGTTTAAATTATTTTTTATAAACAATTGAAATAAACAAATACTTCAGTATAGTGTTCAAATGTTGAAAACACTGATTTCTGACCTAAAATACCTTATATTTTATATTAGATTTGTATTTTGTCATGACTCATCATCACACGTCAACAATTTGTACTGTTTTTTTGTATAAAAATTTTCCATTTTTGTTTTTTTCTTTGTTTTTTCTCCTCTTTCCTACTTAACACAATTAAAACTATTTCAAGAACAGGTATCAACCATGAAAAATTGTTAAAAGGGGATACATGTAATTATTTATAACAAATATATTAAACAAGAGAACGTTTATTCGCCGAAATTTTCGATTTTTTCAATAAGATCTGTCGAAAGCAAGTTAATATTGATATAGATAATCAATATGCAACTGTCAATTATTTTTTATTGAGTAGTGCCTTTTTACTCTAACTGTTTTAATATAGTATCTCAGCACTAACATTTTGAGGAAAAAGTTGAGCGAAAATTGAACCATTTTCAAAATGATGCCTTTTTTTTTAAAGATATCCGCAAGTTTCAATCGTGATTTTTAGTATATTTTGGCAAGATTTACAAATTGTTTCAATGACATTTCTCACTTTGAACGAATGGAATGATAGTTTATTATGGCTGAATTGATGTCTCTGTTTAGTAAATTTAAGAAAACTAATATTTTTTTCTAAATTGGAAAGTCCTCACACCTTTATCAAATTAGTATGTTTGAAATTTTTTAATTGTAAGTTACTAAACAAAAGTACAGAACTAGATAACCAACAAAATAGGAATTTTTCAATGAGGGAAAAACATTCTGTAAAAACGAAATCACTATTTAAAGATGATAAAAAAATCTACTTTCGAGCTGAAATGTTGCTGAATGCAGGCCAAAATATTTGGATTGGAAAAAGTTATCCAGGTTCGAAGAAATGGATAATGGATGTGTGTAAAAAATTCAATTTTTAGTTAAAAAACAAAATAAAAACACGCTCCCAAGATATTGAGTTTCTGAAAGCGAGTAAATAAAATTTAATTAAAAAAATTAGGCAATTTCGAGAAAATCCACAGAAAATTTTTTAATTAAAATTTGCTCCTGTGATATTGGGATGTCGAAGAAGAATCAAAAATGTTTGATGCAAAAAAATTATTCTGTTCCCAGAAAATAAAAATTTAAGATCGCAATATCACAGTACGACAGACATTTGATTACTAAAAATTCGAAAAAATAAGAAAGTATTTTTTTTTCAATAAATTTCGTTAACAATTTTATTGACAATTATTATATCAAAAAATGCTCATTCGAAAAAAATCCTTCTGCCACCCTTTAGTTATTAGATCATTTGAGTTTAGAAGTGATTAAGTTCCATTTGTTATTTTCAATATGAAATTCCATTGAAAGTATCAAATTACTAAACCTACAATTTAAAATTGTAAACGTATGAAACATATAAAATTTAAATTAAATGATAAATAAAGCAAGCTATATTCGACAACAATTTTAAACGGCATTCATTATTTAATTAATTTTGTAACAGAATATTCCATGAGAAGTACATATTCACTTTCTCTTTTAACTTTAAACTTGAATTTCTACATTTTATCAAAATCACTTGAAATACAGAAATAATTGTTTTTTTGTCGTATTATTCGACAATTTTTAAGTTCCAATGGCTGCTTCAAAATAATGAAGAAATGCAAAGCAAATAAAGTATAAATAAATTGAGTTGTATGTATAAATTCCGATAAATTCTTAACTGATACTAGTAGATTGCTCGAATTTAGCTTCGCTTGCCCTCATTAGTTATTTCACTATCAGGTGGATCGAACTCCAGCCACCTGCAAACTCTCGCCCTGATTGGAATAACAAGTCGAGTTGTGACATTTTTTTATCAAAAGGAAATCTACGGTAATTTTTCGAGGACGCGCAAATCGTACAATGCGTTCGAATTCTTGCTCTCACATGTTATAACTGAGTCTTTTAATGCAAGAGGCATGTTTTGCAATCAGTTAACAGTTCCATCGATAAAATCGGGACTTTGGGACAAAAGGACATTCCACGTTTCGAATATTAAGGAGCACCACACGAGAGTCACAGAATTCACGTAGCGACCGAGAATCCACATTGCTTGTGGATTCGGAAATCGATTGGAATTTCTTTCAACTGAGTCGTAAACAGGACTTAAAACCTCAGAAAGTAAGAAAAACAATTGCCTCAAAAGTTTTAAGCCTTAGTCTAAAGTCAAATCAATATTTCTTTAATCTAAAATCTACTCGCAGTCCGGATTTTAAAGTTCAGCAAACCATTTTTCTGATTGATAAACTATTCTTTTTATGATTTACGAAGAAACAGTTTGGAATTTCCATGTTTCGTATTACAAATATTGATGATCAAAAATGACAAAAAAGGTTTACATTCTAAACCGTAGATTAACAATATCAAAAGGAAAAAATGAGAAAGCTTTTAGTATATAGGGGCCGTCCATAATCTAATTTACCAATTTTGAGCTACGTTTGCCACCCCCCCCCCCTTCAGAAAGTAACGTAGCTATTGGCTAAACACGGATTTCACGTTTATTCTGCGTTTTTTCGTGATTCTACCGAGGTCAGTTGCCAATATGTATGCCATCGTGACCGTGTGGTGCACTATAAGCTAAAACATGAATTGTCCATCCAAAAGATAAATTTTTAATAAAACAGTTGAACTTTCGCCCAAAAAGATGTTCTACAAAAAAATGAATTTTCAACAAAATACACGAACTTGCGACCAAATAGTTGAATTTTCAATTAAAAAAGATAAATTTTGAACCAAAAATGGAATAGTTACATTTTCAGTTAGCAAAATTAATTTTCAACCAAAAATGAAACAAATTTTAGACAAAATGATTAAATGTTCAAACAAATAGTAGAATTCTTAAACTAAAGAGATGAATTTCGAAACAAAAATATAATAGTAGATTTTTCGATTAAAAATAATTATCTTTCAAACCAAAAATAGTAGGATTTTCATATTGGGATGTATTAATTCAGTTCGCATTTAAGCGAAAAAATGTGGAAAAAAGGAAGTTTCTTGAAAACGTGGTGAAGAAGAGGAATTCTATTGAAAAAGGGGAAAAAGTGTCAATTTTGAAAAATGGAAGTGATATTACCAACTGTAGTTCAACAGCAATGGGGAAAAAGCGTATTGACCTTGACTTTAATTACTTAGCTCGGACGCGAACCCTTTTTAAGAATTACATTAATATAATTGCACATTTTTGAGGATTTACTGTTAATACACCACAATAATAACCTTCCACATCTATCCAGAAGCTTTTTTTAGCACGGACACAAACCATCGAAAGTTCTCGAAAGCCGGTAACTGTCGTTAACAGGAATCTAGATTTGAAAATGGCCCAATCAAATACAAAATTGAAAAATCAAACTATAAATACCTATCGAAAGTGGAGCAGAAGTAAAAATTTCACTTGACTTGAAAGAAAATGACGAAATTATTAAAAAGCGGGGAAGGAGCTTAAAAATTAATCAAAGAGAGTCTCATTTAAAGTAATTAGAAACAAATTGTCTGGTTCGTACACGACTTGGCCTTGCCTTTACTTAAGCGCCACATTGTCAAGGTCGCGACTGAGACTATTCAACAATACAAGTGAAAATGAACATTCTCTTTCTATGTGTTCAGTACATGCTCTCGCCGGGTAAAGAAGAACGATCGCGATTAAACGATTTTAATTAGCGACGATCGCAAGGACCTTTCTCCCTTAATTATTTTTTCTGGCACGTGCGAAAACAAACAATAAACCAACAATCGACTCCGCGCATGCGCAGGGTCGTGAGTTAATTATCCTTATCGGCAATTCAGAAGAAACTCGCATGGAAATCCACATTCCACTTTTGCAATGAACTCGAGGATAAGGAAAACGCCGAGCCTGTTCTTGCAAAGTCATCTAGAATTTATTCACACAAAAAACAACGTAATCGTGGAAGGAATAATGAATTAATTTAATTTGTGTTCAATGTGCATCAATATAATATCAACATATAATAAATAAAAGTGCATATATATATACTAAAAAAAAAAAAAAAAAAAAAAAAAAAAAAAAAAAAAAAAAAAAAAACTATTGTAGTGATAATTCTGATTTATACATTTTTTTTAAATACCCGAATATGTACCTTATAAGTACTTTTTCATAGAGTTTAAGAAATAGTAAATTAAAAAGTGATGTCCTGATGTGCCACATTCGTCTGTTCCCATCTACAAATTTAAAATAAAAAATCGCTAAATAATAGTTAAACATTTTTTTATAATTTTGGTTTGTGTAAAGGTCGAGTCTAAATGTAAGGATCTGGCAAGGGGAAGGGGGATCTGGAAAAGGAAAGGGGACATGGGTTGTGTCCGGACGTACATACACTACCTTATAGAAATCACTCTTATTATAAGTTCAAAGATATAATTCATCGTTTTACTCTTAAAAATATTATATTATAAGAAAACCAATAGTGACATTCTAGAACTATAGTTTTATATATTGGCCGCGTCTCGGTTCACCGAAAATCGTCGAGTAGACCAAATATTTTCAGTGTTCCTAGACCCTAGACACTTCGTTATATATTTTGAAGAGATTAAAAAAATTTTTAATTTTCAGTTAAAAATGTCAATTGGAATCTTATAAAAAAATATTCACAAGAAACTCGCACAATCTACTAGTAAAAAGTTACACATTCTTTCTTCCCAGGTACAATTTATCAAACAATGTCTTGTCTTTAATTTCTATGCCGATTCATATTTGCCTCATAATGCATATAATTCATAAATATTTTATGCATTAAATGTTATTTTTTCTTTGAATACATTCTTAAAATATCTAAAAAGTTCTTAAATAAGAATCTCGAATTCAACCGTAGATTCTCAGTAAACGAGACTACCAAAAATAAAATAAAAGGAGGTTTCCGGATGCCTATAAAGGTCTGGCTCAGAAAGTGTCTACCAAAATAAATTATTTCCAAGACCCCTAAAAATACTGTAGACACTTGACGGCAAGTATAAAACTCCATTTAAAAAAATCTACCTATTGAAGTTTTGAGTATATTTCCTGAAAATTCCTTCACGGTATCCGAATATCGAGTATCATCTCTGCGAATGTGTCACTTGGCATTTGAAGGAAATTTGAGTCGAGATTTTTTGATATAATTTGCAAACTCACATAAGAAGATCTTTTGATGAAAAATAATTTTAATCCAAAGGCAATTATAGCACGAGAGTATTTGGTTCAATGACTTTTATTTTTTTTTAACACGTGAGAGCTTTACCGAACGAACCGAAGAACCTTTCCGTTTGACGGCCAACGAGAGACTGGAGAACCGTCTTTCCGTCTTTCTCTCTCCGTGGTTCATCTCTGGTTCGCTTGTCGACCAATGACGTTGCTTCCTTACCGGTCTACGGCATGCCGAGTCAAGAGACTAGAGTATCTTCCCTTCTGCTCATTTTCTGCCCCTTTTCTGCTCTTTTCTTACTCTTTTCTTCCTTCTTCCTCTCCGGCAATGGACCTTTCTCTCTGTCTCCTACATTTATTCTATTCTCCATAGTTCTTCGCTCCTTCGTCCACGTTCAACCTTCTTTTGATCCCTCTCGCTCACACTCTCCGCTCCGCGTTTTGTCTCTCAGCCAGTGTATCTTCGTGATAACTCACAATGTACAGGATGCAGGGAGAAAGGGACATAACATTTATTACGAACTTGATTCGAGAATCTAGTCACTTGAGGGCGCTAAGTGATTTCGCATGTTTTATTTGCTACTTTTGCGAGTTATGAAAGAAAAAGCAGAGGCAAACGCGTTATTTAACTGTTATATAACAAAAATGTAACATTGTTATGTAGCAGACCTTAATAGGCCGGTTCGTTTTCCAATTTTTTTCTGATGGAATTTTTATAATCGGCAAAAGTTGCCCGCCCGTAAAAACTTTTCATTTGAAAAACCTTTTTTCTATCAAACAATATCTTCTGTTCGTTCTTTGGATTTGAAAATTTAAAATTTTGAAAAGTAAAAAAGTGTTTCCTATTAGCTCAAAAATTCTAACGAATTTTTTATATGTATGGTTATTACTAGTAAACGCGAACATATAATTAGAAATTCAAAAATCAAAGAAACATGTTATCATTTTGCTCTCCATGTAAAAAAGTTTTTTTCGTGGTGTTTAAACCTTTCCAAAATCGCGAAAAAATCTCAATATCTCAAATTTCCTGAATCAAAAAAAATATTTTTTGTTCGAAAAAGCAGAATGATAACATATTCTTTTGGTTCAAGCTGAAGAAATTTCAGGTTTGAAATACTCAACTCTTTCCAAAATGTGTGTATTTTACTCAATCTAAAAAGAACGTTTTTTTTGCACATTTTCAAAAAATTTTAAGTTGAGCAAAAAGATCATTTCGAATTTCTAATTTTATATTTGTTTTTTTGGGTGACCCACATTTTTTTTTGTTCGCAAAGAAACAAACATTTTGCTGGTTAAACATATATGTTTTGTAGAATTAACAATATTTTTGTAAAAGCAATATAATTTGAAGTAACAACATGGTTTTGTCGGAGCAAAATTTGTATTTTGTAGATATAATATAAAATATATCTCATTCATGCCAGAAGACGCTAAAATGAGAAATGTGAATTGATTTAATAAAATGCTTTCAATTTGCAACGAATTTTTTTCATTAATCACTACCAAAAACTTCATCAGGATAATCCATGATTGCAGAGGAAATTGTGATTAAAATTCTACTTTCATTGTTTCTGACATTGATAGGTTTTCGGGAGCGCTGAATTTAAATATTAATTTGCAAAATTTAAGATGGCGAACCCAATACGACGCACAAAATTATGGATAAATGATTTAATTTTTGTGAAAGTTAATTTCTGAAGTCCCTTAATTTGAATGTAACCACAGAACTGAAAACTGGAACTTAAAACAAGTTTCACAATTAGCCTAAAAAATGAATTTATTAATTTGGAAAGATTTGAATTCAGTGATTTCAAAATCCTTGAAGAACTAACTTTCACGCAAGTTTCATCATTGTTTTGTAACTTGATCCTACATTATATTGATGTCAGACTTTTTTAATTTTTTGATTTCGATCTTCTATTCGATTCGACAACCGCACAAACATTTAAAAATTGAGTTTCTTTCTAATCGCATAATTGTGTATGATAATATATGACATAAAAGATTCTACATTAAAAATGTCAATGATTTCTGATTCCCGTCTTTTGACATAAAGGCCATCTCATACTAACCACAAAATAATTTTTCGGCATATTTTTTGCAACAACTCAATTCCACTCGAAATGAGATATCGAGTTAAAAATTTGGAAAATTAAATAGAAGGTCAGAGAAAAAATGAAAAATCGGTTAGGAAGATGTCAGAGAATTTTGAAAATAAAGTTTTGCGGTCACCCTGAATCCACCACATTTGCTCAGCCACTTAGAGTTTTTGAAACTTCATTTTGGATCGTACTCACTAGTTCAAATAATCCAGAGTATTGTTTTCTATTTTTTTTTGTTACTTACCTACGTACTGTTATAAAGAGTTCCACTAAAGTTAAAAAAAAATCGAGAGATTAGCTACCCAAGCGGAAAAATTATGCATGGTGGGAAATATTAAGTATAATTTTTTTCTCTATGTATATACCATATATCATTTTTGAACCTGGGTACTAAAATGACTTCGCGCGTGCACCTGCTTCTGAATTCCCTTGGATTCTTGCGAATTCTTTGAATTCTTTTGAATTTTTTAAAATTCTCCTGGATTCTTTTGACTTGTCTTAAGTTCATAAGTAGTGGCTTAAATTCATTTGTGTTCATTGAATTCTCTTGAATACATCTTTAATTATTTTGAATACTTTAAATTCCTTGGTTGGTTTTGGATTCCTTAAAATCTTTTGAATTCTTTCAATTCTTAGGATTCTGTTGAATTCTTTTGCATCATTGGAATTCTTTTGAATTATTTTGAATTCCTTGAATTCTTTTGAATTTCTTGAATTCTTTTGAATTTCTTGAATTCTTTTGAATTCCTTGAATTCTTTGAATTATTTTGAATTCCTTGAATTATTTTGAATTATTTTAAATTCACTGAATTCCTTTCAATTCCTTTTGAATTCTTTGAATTCTTTTTAATGCTTTTGATTATTTTAAATTATTTAATTATTTAATCCTTTTGCATTCTTATACGTTCTTTAAATTCTTTGAATTATTTGAATCATTTAATTTGTGAAGTAAAGTTTTTCCAGACGTAAAAAGGAAATTTTATTCTTCTTCGAAATTGAATTTTTTAAATTATTTTGAATTCTATTGAATTCTGTGGATTCCTTTGAATTTATTTTAATTCTCTGAATTCTTTTGTATTCTTTCGAATTCTATAAATTCCTTGAATTCTTTCGAAATTCGTTGCATTCTTTCGAATCATTTAAATTATTTTGAATTCTTTGAATTCTTTAGAATTGTTTGATTTCTTTTGAATTCATTTAAATTCTTTTAATTACTTTGAATGCATTGAATTCTTAAAATTCTGGTCTACAGAAATGAATGGTCTGTTAAATCGGATCCAGATGGTTTGCAGTAAACTTAATTAACAATTGATTTTGGTAATGGTTCACAATTAAAATTCCTGACATTCTTTCAATCTGAAAATTGCACAAAAATAATGGAATTAAGACTAGGTATTTAAAGCAATCATGAATAAAACCTTCCTTATATATGTTAACACTAATAAATAATTAATTTACTTGGCTTTATTGAGTGCACAGAGCCTTATAAATCTCCGTTAGTTGTACATACGTTCGATATCTTATAAATCTCGCCCTCCGTGAATGCATGTAGATACAGAATACGATAAATCTTCCACGCAGCTACCATATAGCGTGGACAATAGTGTAACAAATTTTTAATCAAAGCTGTGTCAAGTGGAGTCAAGTTAAAAGCCAATTCTAAAAAACACAGGATGAGCTGTCATTACAAATAAAATGATTTTTGCATATTGATTTAACTAGCAAGAATATGTGTATATTTACAGATAATATTTCAGTAAAATAATCAGAATTTTTTTAAATTCTTTGTTTTCTTAACAATCATTATTCAAATTGATGCATTATGGCTTATTCAATGACTCGGGGTTTAAGCTTCGAAGCGTATTACCGACTTTAACGCCCGGAGACAGTCCACGAAAACCTTGAAGATTTCTGAATTGTCATCTTCAGTACCCGATCAGATGATCGACGCGGTTCAATTTATTGAAACCACTTCAAGTTTTGAAGAAGGTTCTTTTAATTGAGAAAGTCACTTTGTATTCTTAAAATAGAATGGCGTTTTTGTCAAAGTTGTCACGTCTTCGATGATTATTTTAGAGTCATTACATAATATTCCTTTGCTCAAATATTTTTCTAGTCCAGAAACATAGACTTTTTTGACACACATTATGAGTCGACAATTTTTGTTGCACACTGGATTAATAGTTCTAAAGTTATTTTTAATTTAAAGATAATAATACCTATTCTTATAAAAACTTATATGCACTTGATAAAATATTTAAAGTTTATTTTCGGGACCGTTAACGAAAGATATAATCATCGATGGATCTGGAACGGTACCAAAGAAATGCTTTTTAATACCCAATATATCGTCTCGTATCGTTGAAAGTTTTCTGATTAAAAGACGATAGCTCATTTTAACGATTGTAAGAAGCTGTTCATACAATGGTGCTTGAGTTACCAAAAGGGAGCTCCGATAAAGTGCTTTCGATCGATTTCGATTTCGATCTCCGCATACTCTTTGTCTAATCAAGTGTGACTCTCACATCTGGTTAAAAGAACTGACAATTTTCAAAGAATGACGCAGGTATCATGTGTACGATTCTTTATACCAAGTACAAAGAACATACCGCTGACACTAAAGTGTAACTGATTTAAAACTTAATAAAAGCCCGTACTTTAAAATTTCAATTTTAAACTGCACCAGTCAAATCGTAACTATAGAAATTTACCACTTTTCCACTAAAATATTACTTTAAATTGCATTTTTTTTTTAACTTAGTAATAAATGTATATGGATTTTCACTATGTGTGAAGCTTGTGTTGTCTTACCAAAAAACTTATTTTCGGAAAATTGGAGAGAACATCAAAAAGTCAATCAATAGTTTCTGTTATAACGAATAAGTCTTTAAATTACGTTATATTCCAAATTAAAAAAAAAGTCTTTTTCATAAAAACAACTTAATCTTTTTTTTTAACTTTATAAGTCGCTATTGATTGATCATGAAAGGTCCTCGAAGGTTCGTCAATAAGGCAATCGACGCGTCTCGAAGACGTGAACAATTAATCAAACATAGTACTGTTATATTCCCAACATACAAAAAAATTCCTCTTATAAACTATATGTAAATAATTTTGTTTGAAAATTAAGAAGCGGTATTAGTATCTCATGGAAGGTTATGAAAAATTTGTCAATAAGTAAATCAAAGCGTCTCGAAAATGCGAACAAATATATCAGATATAGTAAGGTAGTATTCCTAATATCAAGAAAGTCTTTCTCATATATACAGAACGAACCATTCTTTTGAAATTTCATAAATCAGTACTAGTGGGTGGTAAATGATTCCACAATAAATCGATAGATGAGTCTCGAATCCTTGGATCTACTTGGCCGATTTACATTTGAAAAAAAATTACATTTTCGAGTTCTTGGGGTCGAATTGTATCGAAATATGTCAAAAAAGTAGAACTAAAACTTCCAATAATTCCAAAACTTCCTCCACGTAGAAGAAAAGAAAATTGAAATATGTAAAGGAACTAATATCCCATATCCCATAAATCCTGCACCATTCTTATCCTAAAATACGATATATGAGAAAGCTTGCAAAGAGTTGAAAACTAGACTAAAAGAAAATACAAAATTTGTCACAGTTGAAAATTATCAAAATTTGTATGGTTCCAGTCCGAAAAAGCGGCCTGAAAATGATATTCGACACCAATGAAATATGATTTATATTTAGAAATTGGGCACCTTATCTCTGAATATCTTCTTGAATACAAAAATTTTAAATGTTGAGTGTTAGAACAATTGTTATGGACTGCTGAAATTTTTTTTCTGACATTGCTAAAACCACTGGACTCGCTCATTAAACAAATTCTAATTAAAATGATTGTTAAAGAAATGTGTTTAAAACGAATATTTGCACTTTTCTTTATTCACTACAAATAAAAAGTTTCCTAAAATATTTTAAACGGTCTGGCGATAAAAAACTACTTTCAAGCAAAAAAAAAACAAAATTTTTTCGAAAAATGTTGATTTCCTCGTAAAGCCTTATTCTTTTCGGAAATTTGACTAGACATCGAAAACTGCAATCTAATAAATGTTTAATGTTTCCCATTATAAAATAAAATTTAAAACAATATTTAATAGTTTCTCTGCTTCAACTTTGTTGAATCCTTCAAATTTAAGACTGTAAATTTTGAATTAATTTAAATCTAAATGGTTCAAACTTCAGATTTTGGAATTTTTAAAATTTCATTTAGTCAATTGGAAATAACTAACTGTTAAATCTACGGTACATAAAAATTGACCAAGTTAATTAATTATTTAGAATATTGAAAAATAAATTGCAGTGAGCATTAACTCATGTTAGATTCAATTAATTTACAAATTCCCTAACAGTTTATCTATATTTTCAGAAATCTTCAACCAACTTTAATTAGTGTCAATGAAATTATAACGTTTCTACCTATATAAAATCCAATAACGTATAATGCCACATTTTCAGATTTCATCTGCATTTCTACGCATAACGTATATGTACCGTAAAATGACCAACATTTTACATAATAGCGCAACCAGTTAATATTATGTGGGCTAATGAAAATGCTTAAGGAGCATAATAAATTTATATAAATCTCGACCATAAACACGAGCTAAAACGTTCTTCCGCTAGAATATTGCCAGTATCATGGTAAACTGCAGCTGAATAATAATAATTATTATTCAAGCAGTTAGTTTGAGATGAGATGCGGGCTTCAATTAGAGAATGCTCGCAATGCAATATGCTAAAGGAATGCCCCTTCCTATACCTTTATTTAAATTTTTGTTCTATCTGTCATTTGAAATTATTTGTATGTACAACTTATTCAATGGAAAGCGCTCTAAAAAAACTAGGTGGAAAATTTCTTCTAGTTTCATAAACAAGGTATAAAATAAATTTGGCTTAGTAAAATATACTGCAACAGCTTCTTAGAGTTGACATAAGATACGCCATATATCCATTAACTTTTAAAGTAAGAAAATGAGGTTTAAAGTTTTATATATATTAGAACTTAATCAAATGTTGAAAAATTATTTGATTTATTATAGAACTTATTAATCATGTGTACCAAATGGTGCAACAAAATACATTTTAACGAAATTAATTATTTAATTTAGCAGAAATTAAAAAGCTTTTATGGACATTGCACAATATGGACTTGACAAAATGCACTTTTTTTTAGAGTTTGAATTTGCGAGGCTTAATAAACTCTTTAATTAAAGTAGGGGAACCACCCTACAGTAGATAGCAAAAAATTCAACAGCGTTTTAACTGCATCAGTTTCCAAAAATAAAGAAAGGTTATCGTTTTTAAATAAATTTTACATATTCAATTGAGTATTCTTATAGAAAAAAATATCACGAAGTTAATCAATTAGCTGTATTAAACATTTTTATTAGACTTGGTCAAGGGTATGATTTTGACACCTCTGTCCAACAATAGATAATCGTTTCTGGTATTGCTCCTGGGCATGATAAAATACTCAATTTTCGATAATTATAATTTATCATGAGTATACTTACAATTAAAATCAGTTTATTGAGTAAATAATAATTTAAACTATGATTATTTCACAAAAATCACAAAAGTTTAAATTATTGACATTTCTTTATCTCTTATATTCCGTGAAATTGGTACGATTGGTACGAGATTTTTAATCTTCATTCCTTTTAACCTGACTTGCGATGACAGAAAAGTGCAGAATTTTTACGTACCTTGATCCCAAAAATGATATCTTTTCCAAAAGACTCCTTAAAACAGAACTAAATATTACGTGATTTTTAATAACTAATAATTTACACTATTTTCTTGGTTTATTATTTACAATAACTTAAATTTAAAAACATCACGAATCAAAATAAACAAACAAACACAACCTTTAACTTGAAACAACTGCGAGACAGTCGCAGAGCTGCCAATTTTGATAGCGACATTTTTCGTAATTTTGCGATTATCTACTGTTGGTTATCTACTGTTGGAAAATGTAATGTCGGATAAAAAGTCCTAAAATATTTATAAATATTGAAGAAAGAACTTTTTGTATAAATAAATATTGTTCATTAAACATCAAGCTTTGATTCTATTGTATGAACATGCCATAAAAATGTTTCATTGAGTTACAAAGTATGAATGAAGAAGAGGCGAAATTTTTTTTTTCAGGTTAAAAATTAATTTTTTGCTCTCGCACATTAATTAATTACAAAATTTCAATGAAACCTTGTCAGAACATACAGCATCCTTGCTGAAATGTTATACTAACAAAAGTAACGTACTTTTTTTGTCATTTTTCCAGTTAATTAAGATTATCTACTGTAAATCATTATCTACTGTTAGTGTCGTTTCCCCTATTGATCAAATACATTTTTATTGAAAAGTTACCAAAATGATGGTTCTTACTGCTTTATTTTATTCAGTACTTGAGTAATAGACATTATTAAGAAATTATTGACTTTTTAGAAATTTAAAAAACCTATTTTCAAGTGTTTTTTACAATTTGATGTTTTTGAATTGTCACTTAACCCCATCGGATGCTATCCAGCCTCAAAATAAAATGTACATCTCGCTAAGGAATTTTATTAATTAATTTGTACATTGAAGAAGATTATTAAAAAAAAGTATTTGAATATAATTGTTAATTTATCCACCCTTTTTTCTTTTTTTTTCTAGTTTAAAAATCTGTTTTATAGGCACGACACAATACTGGGTATCCCAGACTCAAGGCTCCGGACTTATATGGGTGTATAAAAATAAAAAATAAAAACCTAAAATTTTTTTCCCAAAACCCAATCAGGAGCGCGGTATAACCAGTCGCGCATGCGCGAGCTTTATAACTCAGACACTAAAACTTCAGCTGATTTTTGAAAAAGGAATTCTTGATTTAATTTATTTTTATTTGTATACAGCTATATAAGTCCGAACACTTGAGTCTGGGACTCCCTGTATAATCCTGAAACTGAATTAGGATTGGCATTTTCAAGTAATAATATTGATGATCTGAATATCGCGGCAAAATCAAATAGTGACAAAAAGTTTTGTTTTTAACTAAAAAATGTGAAAAAGTGGACTTGGCGTACTCTAACTCTCATGCGAAGACTTTGCAATGTATTTAGTGCGGGGAAAAATTTTGCGAGATTAAATTCTGGCCAGAAAATACATTGATTTTACCATGTTAACTGATACTATCTACTTTATTTTCGATGCGAAAAAACCAAAGAAAGTGTTATTTTAACACTGACTTTGGTGTTAAATTGTACCTATATCCAATAAAAATAACATCCATAGGTGTTTTTCAACACCATTAAGCAGGTAAACCCCTTTTTAAGGAAAATGACATAAAGAGTCTCTCGATGTATCATGCAAACCAACTGGTAACGATTATAACCGCCTGAATGTGAAAAGGTATTAAAATGAGGTGTTGCGTCGCGTATAAGCAATAAGCATAAGCCAACATGATTACACGATATATGGCGTGAATGGTGCGCAAATGCACGTAAGCCTGTGGTTTCAAGAACGGGAGAAAAAAATGGAAAACCCTGTTGACCGAATGCCGAAATTGCCGTTTACCACATCCAAGAAACACCTATTTTCTTGGTAATCTGCGCATTTTGCAGAATAGTTAAATCCTTTTCTACTACTGCGCGTGCCGTTAGTCTGTTTATTAAAGTGTAATTTGCGCCTATATACGTGCCTGCACTGACACACTTTTTTGTCTCTTTTTCATGTTTAGACTCAAACTGTAATATAAACGCTCTTTGGATAAAAAAGAAACGGGTTGATCTTTTTAAAAAATGTAATAAATATATATTGGATGGAAAGAAACTTTGGAATTTTTGCAAGAGAAATAAAATAATCATAAATAATGTTTAATCAGAATCCATCTTTTTAAATAGCGACAAAAAGGTTGTTTTTTTAGAGAAAATTAAGCGACCGGTATTTTTTTCGAGTTGAGACGAAAAAAAGGTTCTTATATTCCAATTTTTTTTCGGATTCTGATTCAATATCCAATTCTATAAATTTTCTATAAAAAATACCTCGTTCTCTTTTGTGATATCTTGCATTGTGTACGAAAAACATTTGAAAATTATATTTCGAGGAAATAAAATTCTCGCGGCCTCTAAAATAGTTTAGTCCGCATAAAACTTATAGGATGCCTTCATTATATAAGCAAAAAATTAAAAAAGAATATTGAATAACATGAAAAGGTGAGATTTTCCAAAAAATCTTCTATATTTTTTATTTATTTTGAAGACATAAAGAAAATATATTATGAAAAACCCCAGCTTTTTATAATTTACAATATTTTCGGCTTATATAACGAAGCTATCCAACCATATTTTTATTTGAGCTATAAAAATAGCTTGGTGAACATAAAATTCACAGAATGTCTTCCTTATAAAAGCCAAATTCAACAACAAATTATAAAAAATATGAGCGTGGGTTTTTTTTTTGCGAAAATAGACTTTAAAATTTTTTCAAATAAATTCTAGGTATTTTCACTTCAACCACCAGATAACTTCACATTGATCAGTGCTGAGGGGAAAAAGTGGACCAAATGCATGGCACAAAACTTTATTTTTGTAATATCTTCGTAATGAATAGTAAATATCATCATTTTATTATTTGATGAAATAGTTCATACAAAATAAAAACTATTTTTCAAATACACTCATATAGAAAAAATTAGTTTTTAGGACGATATTAGTAAAATAGGGCAAAAATGGATCGAATCCCATGCATTTTGTCCATGGGTTTCCCCTCAGTACTTAACGAAGTGAAGTTAGCTAGTGGTTGAAGTGAAAATACCTAATCGCCTTCAAGAATGACCTTGACCTCCCTGAAAAATATCTTATACCTGAGGAAATATTCAGCCGTCCCGGGACTTTTGTGACACCCGGTATACTTCGCTAGAAATTAAATTTCCCTCATGTTTTTGCATTCAATTGAAATACATTTAAAGCTTTACTATCTCTTCCAGATATATGCGTCAGTTTTAATGAAGAGTCAGAAAGCGACGCAAAATATGTGTGTCTTTGTCATAAATGTTGAGAATAATCCGAGTGAGTTGCATCAATATCTGTTTGGAACTCTCTCAATTCATTAGCTGACTTTGCTGCTAACTGCTAACTTTATTAGGGCTGAAAAGCCTTGACTCTATATTGGCAAGGGACGCGATCAACAAGATCGCAAACACGTCATTATTTCGGACCTCTGAGGTCTTGCTAGAAGAGAGATTGTCTCGTTTATGAAGCGAATTGAAGATGCAAGTGTTTCGCGGTCATTAGGTACAGATGCAGTGATTCTGAGAAAAACTCGTTAAGCCAATAGCTCTATTTGAAATCAAGTTGCGACCAGCATAGTAGTACTGTAGGTCTATTTAATAGACGTACAAGGAGCGTCACTTAAAACTTTATATTTTCCATCCAAAGGTTCATTTTTCAATGTAGCACATGCTAAAGATATATTATAATTGATTCCATTTCAGGTCACTTTATTAATTGAAAATCAAGTTGATGGTCTAGTATACGTCAGAAATGTCAGGATCTGCAAGTGGTCGTTCGATTTTAATGTTACTTGGTGAAATTATAGTGTTATGTAAGAGACATTTGGTGCCCCAGGGATTAAATTCTTTTAAATTACGGGACTTACGCCATGTTGACAAAAGTATATACTTTAATACTTCAATACAGAATGAAAAAAAATCAAAGTTTTGACCAAAAACATTTACAAAAAAATCTGCCCGCCGCACGGGCACATTCTCATCGTGCGCGACTGTTGGTTCTCGCGCTCGGTCTTTGTATTTCCCTAACATTTTTGCGCAGGCCTTTTAAAATTAAAGATCAAAGCATCAACAACTGTAATTGGGTGATCGTGAATTCTCTTGTGTTAAAGCTCCTTCGGCTTTGATGAACACATTCTCATCACGTTTCTCGTGCTACGCACTCGATTTTGTCGAAAATGCGAACTTTTCTACATTATGTTCAACTTTATTATATCAAATGTATATTATATTTATTTCTGTGTCTTGTTCTGGGGCTCCTTATTCATATATTGCAAAATAATGTAGACATTTTATTTGTCATGATTATTTAATATTTGTTTCTTATTTTGCATGAAATTTTATTCTCAGCTACCCTGAAAACGGTTTCATTTCAATAAATTTATATTATTACAATTCATAATATGCAATGGCATTGTAACATACGTATTTTTATTGTCTTGTTCTTATAATTTAAAAAAAACGTATCCTATTTAAAAAAAAATTTTAATTAACATTTTATTGCAACTTGTGTAATTTTTCCATATATTTATTTTTCACGATTTAAGAATGGTGCGCAAATATATTTCGAACATAACCTCTTAAAATTAAATGATTTCTTCAATAAAACTATAACTGATCAATTAGTAATTTCCGTTTTACTAATCCAATCAATACAATTCTACTAATTGTCAGTGACTCAATTCTAGCTACAGAAATTAGTAGAATTTAACTGACAATCAGTTATATTTTACTAATTCAAATTTAGAGAGTAGCGTGTAAGGTGGTTCTGAGCAAATTTGTAGATATAATTTAGGCGAAAAATTTTGTTAAATAAAATGTTATTGTAGCTTGTGTCCATTTTTCCAAAAAGTTAATTTTTTTTTTAATGTATTTCTAGCACAAGAGTTTATAAAATATTTTTTGATTCAACAACTTTTTTTCATTTTTTTGGTCACTTGCGTCGTTTTTCCACTTTAATTTTTTTATTTTTAGTCTTATTTTTCACGATTAGAAGAAAGTCTACTGGTCGTATGTAAAAAGTACTTATAACAAATTTGTGGATCCTTTTTGGGTGAACAACTTGTGTCGATTAATTTTCTTTGGTACCTTGTGTCGTTTTCAAAAAATTTAATTTTTTTATTTTGAATGTTATCTTTTACGAT
>CAKNWT010331489.1:0-14575 GCA_932066315.1 Andricus coriarius
AAAAAAAAAATTATCCCAAAAAAAGACAATTTTATACAAAAAAATTAATTTTCAACAAAAAGATTAATTTTTAACCAAATAGTTGAATTTTAAAGTAATAAAGATGAATTTCCAAACAACATGGAACAGTTCAACTTTCCGTGGAAAAACTTGATTTTCCACCAAAAAACACAATTAAAAAAAATTAATTTCAAACCAAATACTTGAATTTTGAACTAAAAACAAAACAAAATTCAACCAAAATAGAATAGTCCAATTTTCAGTGTAAAAAATTAATTTTCCACTAATTGATGAATTTTCAACTAAAATAGTTGAATTTTAAACAAAAAAGATAAATTTTCAAATAAATGGTTTAATTTTGAACTAGCAAAGATCAATTATCAACCAAAAATGGAATAGGTCTCAATGTTCAGTGGAAAAAATTAATTTTCCACCTAGCTGATGAATTTTCAACTAAGATTATGAATCTTCAACTGGAATAGTTCAATCTTCACAAACAAACTTAATTTTTCCCCAAAAAAGATAATTTTGTACAACAACAACAAAAATTTTCAACCAAAAAGATTAATTTTTAACGAAAAGTGGAACACGATTTTTAACAAAAAAATTAATTTTCAATCAAAATGAAATAGTTCAATTTTCAGTGTAAAAAATTAATTTTCCACGGAATTCATGAATTTTCAACTAAAATAGTTGAATTTCAAACAAAAAAGGTTTAATTTTACCTAAAAAGGTTATTAATCTTCAACTGGAGCAGTTGAATTTTTAACAAAAAAGATCAAGTTTCAATTAAATGGTTGAATTTTTAACTAACAAAAACAAATTTCAACCAAAAATGGAATAGATATCAATATTCAATGGAAAAAATTAATTTTCCACCAAACTGATGAATTTTCAACTAAAATGTTAAATCTTCAACTGGAATAGTGTAGATACATAGTTTCAAAAATACGTATAATAGCTGTTTATAAAATAGTTTATAATATGCGAGAGGGTTTGTTGATATTGACCAAGAGTTCGACTAGGATAATGTTGAAATTTTACACAGTGAAAGTAATAAGAAAAAGAGAGAATTCATGGAAATGTTTTGTATTAAAAAACAAAATGGGTTGTCTCTTAATTTGAAAACGGATTTGGATAAATTAAACAAAAGTTATTCCAGTATGATTAATTAAATTTAGCGATAGATTTTTATGAGTCTTGACTTTCTCTTATTTCATGTTTTTTTATAACGGATTTGCCTTTTGATCCACACTTAGTTCTCAGGTATCCAGGAGATAGCATCGCATTTTCGTTGCTGTTCCCACCTGTTTTAATTTTCCATACCTTGATAAGGGTGCTGTGTGAGCACTGAAACGTTAATGAATACTATCCATGCTTTTTCATTGTGATTTGATAGTAATAAAAATAAAAAAGATGAAAGAAATGGAAAACAGAAGCAAGGGGATTTGGTTGGTTGCCTTCTCATTTTTCTTTCCTCTGTTTCATTTTTGTCCAAAGAAACAAATTTTTATTTTGTTTTTAGGAATTGCAATAGGAACATTATTGTGGTCATTGTCCGAATTTCGTTGTTAGATTCTTGGTTTATTTTCAGGAATTTATCACAGTTTCTGATTGTCTTATTTTTGAAAAAACTTTAAGTAAGCAAACGTCCACCACCATAACTGTACAAAAAAAACTGATCGCATTTATTCACGTTAAATCGAAATTATTTTGATATGGAGTAAAATCAAATCAACTGACGGATATGACAGGATTGCAGAAAACAGACTTAATAAAATCCTCTAATTAAGCAAATTAGTCTTACAAACATAAGCGTATAATATTTCCGGGACATCATATTGTCAACTTTTCTATTTCACTGATACACACTCTCTAAAATGTAGTATTTCTTAAACAAATAGTTATTTAAATTATGCGTTGACACGTAATATTTCTTAAAATTAGTCATGTTCCGTAATGAATTTCAGACACGTTACAAAATCGCAACTTCAAGAACAAATTTTCGCCTAATAAGAAATAGGAGACAAGACATGATTCTGAATCCAATTTTTAAAAAATTGCAAAAGCTAGAAAACTAGTTCTGCTAATATTTTCACTTATTTTCAGGCCTTCATAATTTTTCTGATTCTTAAATAAACTGATAAATTAATTACTTAAGAACTGAGTCAAACTTAATCTTATTTCATTAGCGCAACATTCAAGGTGCAATATTCTTAATAAGGCTATATAATACCATTGTGTTTAACCGTTTACTTATGTGGTTTGTTTATTAGAATAATTACAATGAATTCTGTTTGAAATATCTGCTTACATAATTTTACCAATATCTTTGGTTCGTTTCTAAGAATATTTGTTGCCAGAGCAAGGGTAAATATCACTCGCTAAGCTGTGTATTTTTCTTTGCTTGTAGGTATCTTAACGTTATCTTGGAAGTTTGAAAAATTTTCAAGGAGAATGCATAAAAACGTACTAACTGCGCATAGCCCTACCTGTTTACCTCTCCGCTATCTATTAACTGGTAGCCTATATATTAGCCATCGGATTCATCCAAAATCATAAGGTGCTCCCTACAAGATTTGAAACGAGTCAGTTGTGTATACATAGTGAAAAAATGAGGCCCCTTTCCAGTGCTCGTGTCCTTGTCTGCATGCTTTTCTTCATTGAAATCGGTAATTATCACAGTAATAATCCTTGTCTTAATAATTGTCACAAGTAGATCCTCGGTCATCATCTGAATCATTTTTTTCAGATATGATGAGTCTTATCAATATTTTTTTTTCTTTTTCTTTTTACAGAAGCATCATATCAATTTAAGGAGAATCTCCTTTTTCAAAGATTTAAAGTTGATAAAGATAGAAACAAAGCGGATTATGCACTTGGCACCTCTAGACTTACTACACCTTCGGCTTCGAGACGTAATCCAACTTCAAGAGATCATGATGCTCTTGATTTGCATCGTTCTCAATCTAGTAGTCGAAAATCTTCTTCGCAAACTCGTCCAGAAGGTGACAATCTATTGGTTTATCCGGACCAGATATGATAAGTTTTGTATATATTTGTATATATTTGTCTTTTTACAGAGGTAACAGAACTTATGAACAGATTCAAGATTAGGAATGAGCCTACTTCTGAAGGTTTTTCGTCTACAAGGATGATCCATGATGATCAGATTCAACACGAAGAAGAAGGACACTCGGGGGAGGTAAATTCCCTATGGTTGAATGAAGAATCTCGACGTGCTTCATCGACAAGGATGATCCATGGTGATTCTCGAACAGCTTCGCATATATCTCATCTCCAAGACCCTAATCGTATGGATACTTCTCTCCGACCAGGTTCAACTGGTAAATATCTTTAAGATCATTTGGATCAGATATGATAAGTTTTTGTATTTGTGTATTTTTCTTTTTATAGAAGCATCAGTTAAAAAATTAAAACCCAGGAGGAGTAAAAAGAATCGCCAGGATCATCCTTCTTTCCCTCCACCACCTGTGAGTCCATCTGGAAGTTCTGGATCTTATGGAGGGTCTTATGGAAGCTCTGGATCTTATGTCCCACCAAACCCTCAGGTTCAGTTTGGAGGTCCTGTTTCTTATGGAGGTCCTGGTTCATATGGATACCCTGCTCCTATTTTTCATCAAAATCCTGAAAATCGTTTTGAAAGTTCCGGAATTTATGATCAGGCTACTCCTCCTTTTCTTCCACCTCAATGGGGTAATAACGGAGGTCCTGGAACTCGGAATGGTCACTAGTGCTTCCAAAACGAGACTTCCTTTGGGCTTATAATATCAGAAATGATGTTTTATAATTATGTTTTCTAGGTGGTATTTTTTTGAAATACAGACATTAATTACTGGAAATATTGTGTTTACTGTGTTTCCTTTTCTCTGAACTGTGTTTTTGCACAATATTTTACAAAACTGGAAAAATCATAGCTAGATATGAAAAGGAATGAATGTGAGAGATAAGAAAAACTTATTTTGAGCATTATAACATTTTATTTGAAACAATACAACATTTTTTCATGATATAGCTAAAAAATGTAGACAGATAGTTCAACTGTTGATTATTTTACTTTCTAATAGTAGTTCATGAACTGTGTCTAAACATTTTGCCCATAAATAAATCGTTCCATAATTTGAAAAACTAGAAAGGCCAATGGATATTTTTTTCTTCGCTGAATGAAATGGCACACAAATTTTATTTGATGGAACGCTGAGTGACAATTCTTATTTATACAAAATGTGTTATCATTTATTATGTTCAAATAATTGGTCATACGTGGTGAGATCATATTTGTAATAATAATAATTTTTGTAATACTTGGCAAATGTTAATAATCCGTTAACAGCTAGATCGTAAGGCTTTGCCTCGCATTTCCAAATTCTGCCTCTGCGGAAAATACCTAATACTTATTTACCATTTACAATATTTACAGATTACTTATATCTACTTACTCTCCTATTTACAATTTTTCCTTTTGCATTTATCTTCCTGATTCCTTCTCTTCTTCTCCATCTTACATAAGACCCGCTTCACTCATGCTAGTACCCTTTACCCCCCCTCTTATGCATCAATACCACCATGCTTATTCCACTCCTATTTCCCATTAGATCCCACCATACACCCACATCTCATCCTCGATATAAGCTCCTGACTTCCTTTCTCTCCTTTCCCACGCAACTATTGCCCTTTCTCCGTTGGCATCATCCAGCCATAGTTCCTGTTGAACCTTAACTCTCTCATTATCTCCTCTTCTGCTGCCTTCTCTCTCTCCATGCTGTTTTTCTTAACCATCTCATATCCTTTGCTTCCTTCCTCGTGCATCCTTCTCACTTCATCCACCTGCAGTCCATTCATTTTAAAATACCTTTTTCTTTCGAACCTCCATCTTTCCACCCCCTCACCTGTTCTCCATCTACCACCAACACACCCTAACCAGCTTACATCCCCCCTATTCCAAAAATTTCTCCTCATATTTACACGTTCAATTTTACATTTTGATTCCTAAACTCCTTCTCCCCGTCTTCCTCCTGACATGTTCCTTCCTAATCCCAGTGTCCACTTTACATACTTCTTCTGTATGCTATTTACCACCTCACTTTCCTTCCAACCTAACACCTCCACATCATACAAAAGAACACTTATCACTAGTGAGTCAAACGATTTCCTTTTCCTTACAGAATCATCTGCAAACAACCTCTTTCCCGACCCCCACACCTGCCATATCACCACATTTGTCTACCTCACTCTCTCTTTTATGTGAACATCTAATTTTCCATTTCTTCGAAACAAGAAGCCCAGGTACACAAACTCTTTTACCTCCTGCACCGCCTTTCCCTTTCAGTTCCACTCTCCTTCCTCATTGCTTCCACCTCCTTTCCTGAACACCATAACTTTGGACTTTTCCGTATTCAGCTCTAACATATTCTTATCCAGGTATCTTCTCAACCTCTTCATCATCTCCTTTGAGGCCTCCTCGCTTCTGCATAATTGTTGGACGATTCGGAAAACGTTTTGAAATGTTTATTTTTTGTTATTTTTATCTTAAAATGCATTATTTAAAATAAAAATCATTTTAATTTCTGTGGAATATATATTTTTCTAATACCTGCAAACGTCAAATTACTTTTTAAGTTTTTTTCGAACCTCTCAACATTGTCTAAAGTTAATGTTTGAAATTAAAAAGAAAATTAATTTTTTTATTGCAATTTTTTTTAAATTTGTTTCCTGAAATTTTTTTCTAAGATTCTATTAATACTTAATTAACGTTTTAATAGGCAACGAAAACCTTTTTTGTAAGCGCTTAGCGCCTTCCTTGACTATTTCTTTTTTCTTCATGCGACCTGAATTAATAGAACCCAAAAAGAAAATCTAATTATTTTTTATTGAAAATAATTTCTTTTGAGTTAAGAAGTACTTATTTAGTTTTGATTCAGCATTCATCTCTTTTGATCACAAATTCTACTATTTGGTTCAAAATTTAATTGCTTTGTTGAAAAGTACTATTCTTTTGAAATGAAAATATTTGATTGAAAAGTCTGCTACAATCTGTCAAAATAATTCTCATTTCATTAGCGCCATATTCAGAGTTCCAATATTCTTTATTCAGCTTTATAATATCTTTATTTTAATCCATTTATTTATGTGGTTTATTCATTATCATAATTAAAATAAATCCTGCTTCAAACATCAGCTTGAATAATTTTGACAATATCCTTGGTTCGTTTCTAACAATATTTGCTGCTAGATTAAGGATACATTTTTGTCAGTGAGGGTATATAAGTGTCAGTTAGAAGATTATGAAAATTTTCAAGGCAAATAAATAAAAATTTATTAACTTCATATAGCCCTCCCTATTTTCCTCTTCGTTATCTAGATACGCACGTCAAACGGCTAGTATATATATTAGCGAGCAGATCCTTTAAAAAGCATAAGTTGCCCCTTACGAGGTTCAACACATTCAGTTTTCTGTACATAGATAGAAAATGAGGCCTGTTTTCGGTGCCCAGGTCCTTATCTTCATACTTTTCTTTATTGAAATTGGTAAGTATCATAGAAATATATTTTTTTTAATAATTAATAGAAATAGATCCTTAATCATCATCTGGTTCATTTGTTTCTGATATGAGGAGTTTCATATATATTTTTCTAAAATTTGTCTTTTTACAGAAGCATCAGGTATGATGTCAAACATTTTCACTGGAAAAAAATTTACTAAAAAAGAAAAAAACAGCTTCGATGCACTTGCCACATCTAGACTCACTACTTCTTCAGCTTCAAAACATAACCCAACTTCAATAGAGCATGAGGCTCTTGATTTGCATGAATATCGCCCTCCTATTCTAGATACTTCTGAAAATGAAATTTCATTCTCAGGGCGAGAAAATATCGATTGGTTCATTGAAAATTATCTCCACGGTGCAGATGCAGCAGGTAAATATCTACAAGATAGTTTGGATCATATATGATGAGTTTTGTCAATATTTTTGTATATTTGGCTTTTTACAGAAGCGTCAACTAAAAAAAAAAGTTCAAAGAAGAGTAGAGGGAAAAATGCAGTTCCAGATTTGAATGTCGGAATGATTCAAGATGATCAGATTCGACAACAAGAACAACAACAGTCTGAGCAAGGTAAATGTCTACAAGATAGTTTGGATCATATATGATGAGTTTTGTCCATATTTTTGTATATTTGTCTTTTTACAGAAGCATCAGGTAAAAAAGAAAGATCAAAGAAGAGTAAAGGGAAAAATGCTGTACTAGATTTGAATGTTCCAATCAATGAAAAAAAAGCATCAAAAAACAAAGTTCAAGATTTGATCGTAGTACCATTTAAGAAAAGTGCGAAATCAGTGAAGGAAGCTTACAAGATCCGACACGCACCTATCAACGTGGGTGCACCTGACAAAATGATACCTTTCGAGGACAAACAAACACTCACTGAAGACAAAATGATGAGGGAGAGGGAATCTTTCAAACATTTTGAATCTTTTTATAAAAATTGCGCTCCTCCTTCCCCTCCACGTCCCGTGATTCATTCGAGAGGTTTTGGCAATCATGAGTATGCTGCTTCTTCTTTCCCTCCAAACCCTGAGGGTCAACTTGGAGGTTATGGAACTTATGGGTACGCTGCTCCTACTTTGCATCAAAATTCTGACGGTCGTTTTGGAGGTCCTGAAAATTATGGGTACGCTGCAACTCCTTTGCATCAAAATTCTGACGGTCGTTTTGGAGGTCCTGAATATTATGGGTACGCTGCTCCTTCTTTCCATCAAAATCCCGACGGTAGTTTTGAAGGTCCTGAAAGTTATGGGTATCCTCCACATTCATCGGGTTCTGGACCTGCTTATGGAAATTAGTGCTTCGAAAAAGAGAGTTCCTTTTGGTTTTATAATGCCAGAAACTCTTTTGGGTATATGTTTGTGTACATGTATGTTTTAAAATTATGTTTTCAAGTTCTATTTTTTTGAAATACAGAATATATTCACTGGTTATTTTGTATCCAAGGTGTTTTCTTTTCTATTACCTGTGTCTGTTATAATAGAGTATTATAAAATTTATTTTAGCGTCCGATTTCGTATGGTTTGAAATAGTTTAATACATTTCCAAGAAAAGTAGGGGCAACTATGCAAGAGTGGGGAATTGATTGGAATATGTATATAAATTTGTTCTGAAAATTTCAACTTCATCTTTTACACAATATTTTACACAAGTGGAAGAAATCATATCTAGATATGAAAAGGAATGAATTTGAGAGATAAGAAAAACTGATTTTGAGCGTTATAAAATTATTCAATCATGCATGAGTGAATGCGCTTTCGTCTCTAATTTTTCTACAAGAAGGGATGACCTATTCGGAAAATGAGAGGGGTTAGGAAAATAACCTTAAGATTGTTTCGAAAACATATTAATATAAACAAAATAACGGATTCTATTGAAAATTTTTGAACATAAACAGTTAAATAAATATTTAAGTTTTCCCACAGCGTCAATTACTATTCTCAATAATTTACAATAAATTGTGTAAAACATTTTTAAATTTATTATGATACACTGTAGCATAGTTTCCCCAAAATGTGTGAGGTACTGAGATAGGCAAAGGTGTTTTATGTGATAACATAGGAGGACCAATCAAAAATTTCGAGAAAATCATAAAAGCTTTGAAGATTTGGAAACATTTGAAATATTTGTGAATTAAATTTCGACGGTTCTGTGTTGCCTTCATTGAGACATTTGTTTAAATATGCTCTAATCAACGAAAATATAAGCTATATATGATTTCATGTGAATCACGTGAAGGTAATCTGTAAAAGCCTATCAACACGTTTTTTAACACATCACCTATGAAAGGACATTATTTACTAAAAATAAATATCATTTTATGAGGTAAACAACACCCGATAAATTTTCTATTGATTCGCGATTTTTTAATGTTGTACAAATTCTCTAATTTATTATAATTTTTGAAATATACGTTCATATTAATTTTTTTAAGAGAACTTCTAATTCTTTATGATAAACCGAGATTGAGGAAAACAACACCCTAAACTACCTTGTTTTTGTTGAACATTCGTCTTTTTGGATAGAAAATTCGTCCTTTTGGAATAAAATTTGTATTCATTAGAAGTTTTAATTGAAGTTTATTTCAACTTTCTTTTCGGATTCTGGTGAGTTTTACTTCCCTTTTTCGAAATCTGTCGTAAAATTTGAAAAAGTTTGTAAATTTGTGTGAAAATGTAAAAAGTCATTTATTGATATTAATTGAGGAAATACGCTTAAGGAAATCATGTAATTAAGAAGATCATTCTTTTAAGCCCAAGCGTATAATGTTTCAGGGACATTATTGTGAAATTTTTCCTTTCTTCTGACATATTGTATAATCGAAAATGGAGGGTTTGATGTACAAATAGTTTTTTTAATGACGCTTTAATCCTCAAACGATAACGCGATTATGAAACATTGCTGTAACCGTGATTAAAGGATTTTCACATCTTTGAATCGAAACTGCAAATACACATTTTTGTTTAATAAGAAATAGGAGATAAGAGCTCATTTTTATCCAAGTTTAAAAAAAATACAAAAGCTTAAAAAGAGGTCTGCTAATAATTCCACTAATTTTAATTTTCAACAGGCCTTATGATTATATATAATGATCACAATTAATCCTGCTTTAAATAACTGCTTGAATAATTTTCACAATATCTTTGGTTCGTTTCTATCAATATTTGCTGCTAGATTAAGGATACATTTTTGTCCGTGGGGGTATATAAGTGTCAGTTAGAAGATTATGAAAAATTTCAACGCAGGTAAATTAAAAGTGATTAACTTCACGTAGCCCTCCATATTTTCCTCTTCGTTATCTACATATGTACGTCAAACAACTAGTATATATATTAGCCAGCGGATCATTCAAAAAGCATAAGTTGCCCCTTACGAACTTCAAAACAAATCAGTTTTCTGTACATAGATAGAAAATGAGGACTGTTTTTGGTGCCCATGTCCTTATCTTTATCCTTTTCTTCATTGAAAATGGTAACTATCATAGAAATCATGTTTTAAAAATAATTAGCACAAATAGATCCTTGATCATCATCTGGTTCATTGGTTTCTGATATAAGGAGTTTCGTCTATATGTTTCTGTATTTGTCTTTTTACAGAAGCATCAGGTATGTCAAATATATTCACTGACAAAAAGTCTTCTGAAAAAGAAAAAAACAAATTGGATGCACTTTCCACCTCTAGACTCACTACTCCTTCCGCTTCGACATATAATCCAACTTCAATAGAGCATGAGGCTCTTGATTTGCATAAATATCGATCTCATCTTCTAGATTCTTCTGGAAACCCAATTTCATACTTAGGGCAAGGAAATGTCGAGTGGTCAATTCAACATTTGCACAATGTGGATCCTTCTCATAGTTCTTCGCCTTCAAGGATAATCCAAAACGATCAGATTCAACACCATGAAGAAGAACACCCAGCGCAAGGTAATATTGATTGGTTCATTAACACTTATCTTCATGATACAGGTGCAGCAGATAAATATCTACAAGATAATTTGGATCATATATGATGAGTTTTGTCAATATTTTTGTACATTTGTCTTTTTACAGAAGCATCAGGGAAAAAAGTAAGATCAAAGAAGGGTAAAGGGAAAAAGCCTGTTCCAGATTTGAATGTCCCAATCAAGGGGAGGAAAGCAACAAGAAAAAAATTTCAAGATTTGAACTTAGACCCATATCATAATTTTTCTCCAGCAATGCAGGAAGCTTACAAGAGCATACACGCACCTGTCGGCGTAGGTGAACCTGGCGAAATGAAATCTTATAAGGACACAACACCACTCACTGAAGACAAACTGATAAGGGAGAGGAAATCTTTTCAACATTTTCAATCTTTTTATAAACAGTACTCTCCTCCTTCCTCTCTACCTTCCGCGTTTCATTCTGGAGTTTTGGGCGCTCATGAGTACGCTGCTCCTTCTGTCCCTCCACACTCTGAGGGACAATTTGGAAGTTATGGAATTTATGGGTACGCTGCTCCTTCTCTCCAGCCAAATCCTGACGGTCATTTTGGAGGTTCTGGAACTCATGGGTATACTCACGCTAGTCCTCCCTTTTTTCCACATCAATGGGGTAATGACGGAGCTCCTGGAACTGGGAATGATCACTAGTGCTTCCAAAAAGAGACTTCCTTTGAAATACAGAAATATTTACTGGCAATATTGTATTCATGGTGTTTTCTTTTCTATCACCTATCTCTATTATGATAGAGTATTAAAAAAATTATTTTGGCGTCAAATTTCGTATTGTTTGAAATAGTTCAATAAATTTTCAAGAAAAGTGGGGGAAACTATGCAAGATTAGGTCACTTTTAAGATCGTGTCATTTGAATTTATTAGAATATGCATAAACATTTGTTCGGAAAATTTTAACTTAATTTTTCGCACAATATTTAACACGACTGTAAGAAATCATATCTAGATGTACAAAGGAATAAATGTGAGGGATAAGAAAAAATGTTATATTAAAATGTTGAACAAGTAACTGTACTGCTCTTTGTTAAAATGGCTTTATTTGAAAGTCAATGTGTGATATTTTCTAATTATGCATGATCGAATGTACGTTGGTCTCCCATTTTCCTATCAGAATCTATGAGCTATTCGGAAAATAAGTGGGGTTAGGAAACTTATCTCGAGATTGTTTCTTGAAAATATTAATATTTACGAAATCATGGATTTCATCAAAAGATTTTGAACCTAAATATTTAAATGAATATTGAAATCTTCCAACAACGTTAATTACAGTTTGCGAGAAAATCATAGAAGCTTTAAAGATTTGGAAACATTTTACATGTTTGTCAATGAAATTTCTGTAATTCCCTGTTACCTTCACTTTGAATCAGTTTGCATAATTTAACAGATGCACATGCCAGTGAGATCATTGAAACATTTCTTCAACAAATCTTTTGATAGATAACGTCCAAGTTGTACATTAATTACTTAAAGTAAATATTAAGGCCAATAATCGGTAAGGAGCTCTCTATTTGTTTGATTAACAAAGCAAAAGGTTAAACTTTCAACTTCAGCAAGGTATCAAGCTCTTGATTTGTATAAATATTTTCTGCAAGACCCTAATCTTCCAGATACTACTTTCCAACAAGGTTTACCATAGCACGAAACAACAAATTTTAGCTAAAGGACTCATCCTCCAACTTTATTAGGGAATGCAGCTCTTGATTTGTATGGTTATCATCAACACCCTAATATTCCAGATATAAATCTCCTGAAGAATTAAGCAGGGCTTGAAAGAATAAGCTGAAAAGAAATACAATTTCAAACAAAAACCTTTCTATTTATCATTTGCGGTCCGGGATGCTTACGATTTTTATGAAGAAAATTTTAGCCAGTATTCTTAACTTTCATTAAGATGTTTCCAGGATGATCCTCCACTCACTTTTGAAAAAGAATTAAAAGATTATGAAGTTTACCAATGTTATCAAGGTCGTTGGAGCTACCACGTTGATCTTCCGTATCCTCAACTTTTGGGGATAATGCTGGATGTTCTGGGTCTAAATATCGAAACTAATGCTTCAGCAATGTTCGGCTTGATGATCAATACCAAAAGAAAAGCAATTGAATAGCTTTTAATGATTTTATTCTTTAAAATAGACAAGTTGTGGTTTAACTTGGCTTCATAATCAGAAATTAAAAGGTGCTAAGATTCGAAGATAAGAAATCACTCCTGAGCAACGAGAAGAACAATATGATTCTCTTCAGATCTATCATGAACATTTTGGCTTTTTTGATGATCCTCATTATTGCCACTTTCCTTTCGTAGGATGCTGTTGTTAAGAGCCTTCTGATATAAACATGTAACTTTCCAAAATATATTTTTTATGTAATAAATTTTATAAATACAGATCTTATTTACTGGCAATATTGTATTTATGGTGTTTTCTTTAAAAATATTTTTAAACTTTTTCAAAAACGTTTCGTCTGAGAAAAAAAGCAGTCATTCATAATAACAAACTATTTGCTTTAGCAGGTAAGTTAGTCAATACGAGGTAAATAATTCACTTTTTACTGACTTGGCTTTTGTCAAATTTCACATAAGATTATATAAGATTACATAAGATTATATTGTTCTGTTGGAAAGTACGATATTTTTAATGCAGAAAATATTACGGAAGACTTCTCTTGTGTAATTATTTTAGGAATCTTATGCAATGAAGAATCTGTCACAGAACGTTATCAGCAATTAGAGCTGTCTCCAGAGTCCCAGATGACTTTATCATAATTACTTATCAGTAACTTCACTAGAATATTTGTTAACATATCGTCTGTGCAAATAATATATTAGCTTCATATCAGTTCTTGTGAATGAAATATGAATATATTCATTACATTTTTTTTAATAACTCAATGAAAGCGATATCCTGAATGAAGCAACCATCCCCAAGAAAACACCTTTTCAATGGTGCAGCGCGTTTTCACAAATAAAAATATTGACACACAAAGAGTTGTATAAATTTTTTGTTTATTACAAAAAAAAATAAAAAAGGAAGGGAATTTCTTCATTGAAATAAAGATTTTATTCACTAGCAATTTTTATTAATGTTTATTTCTTACAGCTTTGAATTATACTATTTGAAAAAAACTTTGAGTAAGGAAACGTCAAACATTATAGCTGTAATTACTGCAATCATACTGATGAAAGTGCATTGGCATATTTCAACTTTCTTCTCAGATTGTGGCGAGTTTAACCGGCCTTTTTAGAAATCCTTTGAAAAATTTGAAAAAAGTTTGAAAACTTGTTGGAAAATATAAAAAGTTAAGTCTTTTCAACACAAGCGTAAAATATTTCGGGGCATGATATTGTGAACGTGTCCAATTTACTAATACACACTCTTTCAAATCTAGTATTTGTTATACAAATAATTATTTGAATTGCACGTTGATCCTGAAACCGAGAAAACGTTTTTTAATTTAAACAGGAAAAGATTAAAATGTCAAATTGAGAAACTGTTAAATTAATAATAAATTTCAAACCTCTGTCAAAATTAATTTTATTCCATTAGCCCCATACTAAGAGTGCCAACACTCTTGATTTAGTTATATGTGCATAATAAATTTGTTTAATCTATGACAAATATCACTCGCTTAACTATACATTTCTTTCGTGTGGGTATCTCAGCATAATATTGGAAGATTGCAAAATGTATCAAGCAAACTAAACAAATAAATTAAGTGCACATCGACCTACTTATTTTTCCATCCCTACATCAAAGGACCAGTATATATATCAGCGACTCGATTCCTTGAAAATCATAAGTTCCCTCTAAAGAGATTCGAAACAAGTCAGTTTTATTAACTTCGCAAATAAATGAAGCTCTTCTTTGGTGTTCTTGTGCTGACTTGCATGCTTTTCTTCGATGAAATTGGTAAGTAACACAATAATCATTCCTTCTTTCATATATATAACACATGTAGACCTTTGGTCAACATCTGGATCATTTGTTTCTAAAATGTTGAGAGTTGTCTATATTTTTGTATATTTTTTCTTTTACT
>CAKNWT010331490.1:7088-19465 GCA_932066315.1 Andricus coriarius
ATTATAGATAATACATAGGATGGTCATGATATCAGCGATTTATAAATATATAAATAATTGTCAACTACATCATGCCCAAAAAAACTAGTTAACATTTTCGTATGGAAGTTTTATCATAGAAAATTAGCTTTGGGTTCCGGGGGTGAAAAGGTAGATCATTTGGTGGTTGTGTTAGGTTTTTGAAATATTTTGGATTCCGAGACTGTTGTGTGACCTGTATGTGTATTGTTTGTATGGAGCTATTCGGGGTTTAGGGGTTTAGGGCCGTAAAGGCTTGTGTTTTGATTCTTACGATGTTTTGTTTTTCAGAGCTGTTGTTTATAGAGAGGTTGGGGTTTGTATTCGGAGGTGTCTTGTGTGGAGAGGATGGAGAGGTTATGGTTTTATTCGATTATTCGAGTTTTATGATACTTTGGGCATCGCGGAAAGGAGGTTCAAGGGAGGATTAAAGGTTTAGAGGTTGTGTTCGGTTTTGAAAACATTTCAGATTTTAAATTGTTTGTGTTTGATTCTTAGGATGCTTTGCATTCCGTACTGGTTTTAAGTTGAGTGGTTCCCAAGTAAAAAAAAAGTTTCATTAAGATCTCATTGGGATGCAAAATAAGGTCCCACTAAAGTAATTAGGTGTGAGACAAATCAGTACTTAAGTACAAACTTATCTTAAAATTGGTTCAAAGTTCAAATAGTGACAAACGCACTATAAAATGTCCATTATATATTTTCGGAAATTTTAACAAGGGCTGATGGGACTTTTGTAGGACTTGGGTGGATAGGATGAAGAGATTAGGGTTGTATTCGGGTTTTTAAATGTTTTAGGTATCGCGGAAATGGGTTTTAGGGGGGATTGAGCGTTCAGAGGTTTTTGGAATGTTTTGGATTTTGAAAATATTGTGTTTCCTGTGTAAGTATTTTTTGTGTTGATTCTAAGGGTGTTTTCCGTTCCGGAGGTATTGTTTATAAAGGGAGTTAGGTGGTATTTAGTTGTCGGGATGTTTTAGGTTCCAGGGTGTTGCTTTGAAGAGGAGGGTGTAGAGTGATTTGGGTTGTATGCAGTTTTTGGGATACTTTAGATATCACGAGAAGGGGGTTTAGGTGGAATTGAAGGTTTAGAGATTGCATCCGGTTTTTGAAATTTTTTGGATTTTTACGTATTGTGTTTTTTGTGTGTGTATTTTTTATGTGGACTTGTTCAAAATTAGAGTTTGTGTTTGATTCTTATTATGTTTTCGTTCCGCGGGTTGTGTTTTGAGGCTGGAAATGTAGAGATTGAGTATTGTATATGGTTCTTGTGATGTTTCAGGTCCTGCACGAGGGCGGTTTAGAGCTTGTGTTTGATTTTTGGAATGTTTAGAATTTTCGGAATGTTGTGTGCCTTGTATCTTTTTCATGTAGCACTTGGGGGTTGTTGTTATAATTTTTTGGGTTTCGGAGGTATTGCGAGTGTTGATTCTAAAGAAAGTAAAGGGTTCAGAGGTTTTGTTTGGTTTTTCGAATCTTTCGGATGGAGGGGTTGTGAGTGATGTGCAGTTATTGGCATGTTTTGGGGTCCTGGTGTATAGGATAAAAAATTTGCAATAGGGTGATTGGGTAGGGGGAGGGGGTGTTTAGTTAGGACACATTCCGCATTTTATATGAGTCAGTGTTTTTATTATTCTTATAACTTAATTTTAGTGGGAGGGATTTATTCGATTTTGACCTTGATATAAAATCTCTTGAAGTTTTCCAACTACCAAATTACTCAAGTTGGTTTATTTTACCCCGTCAAATCTCGACTTTACGTCGCTCGTATAATGCCATTCAATAACCATAAGCGCCTGACGCGAGCCGATGAAACGGGTAAACATCGAGCAACTGCTTAAACTTCAAGAGCAATCAAAGCGAAGTAATCGTTGGGAAATCTCAGTAAATTCAGCTTACCGGAATGCAAGACCGGTCGCTTGAATTAAAGAACATGCCTCTAAACCTCACTTACAAGCCTTCATTTACAAGCACAACATATGTTACACTTGAGCTGAAAAATCATTATCGATCCTAGCAAGAGATATGTCTAGACTTGAGAAAAAATGGAATATTTTATAGGATAACGGTGCCAATAACCAACCACCAATTCAGTAGTTGGCCTTTAGTTCTTTTCTTCCAGTAAACTACATTACTTAACTGTCATTGCCAGAAAAACTGACGTTACATTTTATTGCGAAATAATTTTTAACATTCGGAAATAAATTACTAACTATTCATTTAAAATTCAATATTAAAATTACAGAACCGGAACTAATACATTTCTCCACAGCAAATAGAATATCTCTTTCGTGAGGACTTATGACTCGCCATATCTAACACCCAATTACTTGCAGTACTTTATGATTCAGGATGCGGAATTTCAAAGTTAAAACATCCCACATATGGGTTACCATGCGGCGGCGTCTTCGGCACATTATTATTCCAAGATGGGCATAATATAAATACACCGCTTTATTACGCGCCGTAAATAACTGAAGACATTATTTTCCATCAATCAGGGAGTTTTATCCGGGCAAGAATATACGGCTTGGGTCCGGCGTCTTACGACCACGTGCGAACACGACCACTCTCTTTGGTCTTTAAATGTATACAGTATTTAAATGTATATAGTATACTCTTTAACCATATGGGGTCTCTGAGGCCTCTATATTTTTAACTACATGATCAGATGGATTGATAGGGAATGTAATACAGAATAACTCTTTTAAATCAGAAAATAGGTTTCACTGTTTACTATAGGGTCAAAAGCGAAAAATAACTGTTTGGAAGAGGCGATTTTGGGAACACATTTAGCAGTAGGAAGATTTGCTCTATTATTTGACAATATTAGATGATCGATAGGGTGGTTTTTATATATATATCTTGCCTTAATTTTTTTGCAATTCATTTGCTGTCATCTACGGGTCTTGTTTAAATGCCCAAAATTAAAAAAATTTCAAATTTAAGTTAAATGACTTAAAATTTGTATATGTTCCTTGAACTTCTTGATTTTGCAGATCTTTCATTTTCAAAATTTCCAAAATGTCGGATGCAACAATTATATATTTTGACTTCACCGCCAGCTATTAGCTAACTTCACATCGTTTAGTGCTAAGAGAAAAACCATGACACCATGTGCATGAGACAAACCTTTATTTTTGTGATTTCTTCATAATGAATAATTATTATTATAATTTTATTATTTTGTTGAATAATTCTTTGAAGGTAAGTAGTGGTTAAGTGAAAATACCTAATTTAGACAAAACGCTACTTTCTACATAGTTGTTATTGTTAACCAAGGACTACTTACCATTTCAAATAAATCGAATATATTATTATTATTATTATTATTATATTACAATCGTGACTCACTCGGTGAGAAAGGGAGTAATGTGGAGAGGAGGTATAGAATTTTAGATTGATCTAGAATTCCTGTGTTGTTTATTTAAATAACACGTTCGTTCCACAACACTGTTTCGATCCAGGTCGCTGATCAATATCTCCAGAGATCACCCCGAGTGAAGAGTCTCACAAAGTCATCAGGTAAAGCTCCCCACCTAGGCCCATTAGTATCCCAGATCTTCCGTTTCAGGCGTAATTCACTCCACTGACACTATAAACTATTTGTCGCCAGACTTTCCTGCCTTGGCATACCTTTTTAGCTTCCTTCACGTCTATGCATTTTCTCATGCAAGCTCTTGTTTTTCTATGGCTTTTTATGTCTCTTCGAATTAGGGTGTCATTCACACATTTTAACGATTGTTTCCGCGGTCTGCCTCTGGGGACGCTGCCATTTACTTTACCTTGATACACTTGTTTCGGTAGTCGTTCATCTTTCAATCTCTCAACATGCCTAAGTCCTCTTAACGAACTTCTTTCATATATGTCTACTAGTGTCTCCTCAATACCACATTCTTTGAAGATTATCTCATTACTTACTTTGCCCATTAGTGTTTTACCGCACACTATGCTCAGGGATTTCATGCTGATTGCGTTAATTTTACTCTTATCCTTTTCTTGGTAAGTACAGGTCTAGCTACCGTACAGCACAGACTGTGTAAATGTAGAAATATGTATGGCCCTTTTAGCTGTACCTGATATATTTTTACTTCTGATAATGGATTCTACTCTACCCAAAACCTTCTTACCCTTGTTTATACAACTATCTAACTCTCTATCTATCTTTCCGTCGTTAGTGCATAGGCTACCGAGATATACGTACTTATCAACTTGTTCTATCCTCTCATCGTTTAGGACAAAGTTGCATATTGTTTTCTCACCCTTTCCTTCAAACACCATAATTTTTGTTTTATTCACGTTAATGTTGAGGTCCATATTCCTCATGCTTGTATTCAGTTTGCGCAAAACTCTTTGTAAGTCTTCGATTGACTCTGCCACAACAACCTGATCATCTGCGAACGCTAACCGACGTACCCTCACTGTCCCGAGATCCACACCTTCTTCGTCGAAGAGGGCCATTCTTAGACACTTGTCCATGAATATAATAAATATTAGCCATGAGGGCATAATACATCCTTGTCTAACACCTTACATAATATCGAACCAGTCACTCAGTTTCCCATTTACGCTTATACTCGCTTTAATATTATATGTTAAAGTAAATTGGTTAGTGAATTTTAACGTTGCAAATTAAAAAAAAAAATTGAATGTGACGGCCAATTCGATACAAAAAATGGACTTTTTATTATTGCGCCAGTTTTCGTTGATTAAAATAAATTTAATATCTACTAATGGAATTTAAGAAGACTTTATAGAGAAATTTAGAAATTTATTGCGTTGTTGGAAAATGTAAGTGTAATTTTATGTTTTAAATATTTTTCTTAACTTTATCTTAGTTTTTTTAAAAAAGAATTTGTAATGTTTAGGAACAATACATAGTTCATTTCTTTCTTCAGTGTAGAACCCCAATTTTTTGTAGCAAAAAGTTTTCTTGTTCAATATAGTTATTATTTGAAAGATGTTATTATTTGTTATTATTATCACTTGTTATTACTTCCAAATATTAATTAGATTGAACATATGTTGATCAACAATGGTACATTTGTCGCAGTGGAGAAATGCGTATAGTATTCCTTTGTAAAAATGTAGCTATAGAGAACAAAAAAGGATCTGCTGAGGCTATAATCTTGAATTTCTTGGTTATTTTTAAGTGGCCTATGAACTATGTAAACAATTTCATCACGTTCAAAAAAATAGTGGTGTGCTTTTTCTTTTTGAAAATAAATAAATGTATGAAGAATACTTCGAAAAAATTGTTATTACGTATCCAATTAACCAAAAACAAAAATGATCTTATATTATTATTTGTTATCAAAACCTGTACACATACAAAATTTGCAATAGTTTTAGAACCCATAGAAATTTTTTCTAAATTTCGTAAACGGAGGCCAAAACCATTCCACCAACAACAATTTTACAATTTTAAAAAGTCTGCATTTTTTGAAGCTTTAAAAACTTTCAACCCCTTGGAGTTGAACCAAAGTAATATCTATTTTTTTTTAAATAACAGGGTATCCATATTGGATACCTCAATTTTTGTAATAGACCCCAAAAATAGATGACCAAAAATAATTTTTTTATTCCTACCTCTACCCGCTTATATTATTTCACTACTTTTAAAAAAATTATTACATTTAAACAAATTTTATGCAACATTTATCGAACTAAGTCGAAAAAATAAGAATTAGGTCAAAAGATAATTAGGCTAAATAAAAATTAGGCCAAATGGTTATTCATAAAAATTATAATTATGTCAAATAGTAATCCGGAAAAGATACAATTAGGCCAAATTATAATTCAAAAAGATGAAAAATGAGTTCAAATTGTAATACAGATGAATAGAAATTAGGGCAAATTGTAATTCGGTCAAATAAATTTCAATAAAATAAAAATTAGGGAAAGTAGAATCTGGGATATATTTACGCTTTATATTTAATCATTAATCTAATCACTTGAGCAAAACATACAAAGTTGTCGTTTAGCATTTGCAAAGGAAAAATTTATTTAATTGCTTAATGTTTTATTAACATTGCTTAAATGATCAAGATATACGCTTTTTGAATTCAGATAATTGCTCTTTTTTTAATGTACTTTAAAATTCAGTTTGGATCCAAGAAATGCACCATTATTTTTTTACTTAAATTTTTTATTTGATTTTTCAGTCGTGATATATACGATTTTTTCACGATAACAAAACAAAGGCATGTTTCTTCGACTTAAATTAAATTTAAAAATTAAGTTTTTGTCACATTCTGTAGCAACAAAAATTTCATGATAATTTTTTTTTGCTAAAAGAAAATATTATTTAAATTTCTATAATTATAAATTTTCAAATTCAAAAGCTGAGTAGAAGGCACTAACAAATTAATTTTTTCACATTTGTTGTGTGTCAAACTTCAACTTTTTCGCCCAATTAAAATGATAAGATTAATTTCAACATTTTCACTCTACCCTAATAGATAACTTTGTACGAGCATTCATAACAATAGATTCTTCGTAGTTGATGTTGTAATTGGCTTTAGGATCCAGAAATAAGAAATGCTTCACTGAGAAAAATGGATTATACCCGGTAATTAAAAATATGTTACCGGGTATAATCTTGGACTATTAACTATGGGACAGCGATCCAGATTATTAGAACTACAATCTATAGATATTAAGAAATAGATATGACAGGATAAGATCTTGGATTATCAAACTCTATAATCTGAGATAATAAAATCTATAATCCAAGATTTTAAAATCTAATATCCATATTAGAATCCTGGTCCATTACATAACCTCAAATATATATAATAATTTGTGCAAACGTATTGATAAACCTATACAAAATTTTTACAGAGGAGTTCGGAAGTAGAACTGGAAACACATTTCAATTTTTTTTAAACACAATAATCAGGAAAGTGGCTATTATCATAAGACTACAAACACGAAAGTAAAGGAGGCTAAGTTTCTGTACTTGTACAAGTGACAGTGATGTGTAATGAAAAGAAATATAAACTTACCCATTTTCTGAATCTAAATCCTATGTGATTTAGCACTAATAATCATTTTATAACTTAATTATAACTTTTTCAATGGAAACGCATGCATATGACAAGCGCCACGATGCGACCTATCGTCTGAGACTACACAGAGGCCTGCATATTTTAAAATCTGAGATGTTACATTTTAATGCCTGAAGATTATAAGAATTTAACATCTAGAGATTATATTTGTTCACATCTACATATATTAGAAAAATATTATAGATTATACGCGCTAATATACTTTTCTATACGTTGTATTATTCTTTAATTCTATTATCCAGTTCGTATAATCCATTTTTCTCAGTGTTGATTTTTTACAAGCCAAACAGACGTTTCGACCCAGTTGGGGTTTATTCTAGAAAAATGATTTTACATGGTACAATGTGAAAATTTGTTTGCGAGGTACGCTTGTAGGTTTGTAGGTACTGTTAAACTATGTTTTGGTATGACGGACATTTCCTAAGGACTAAGCTTTTTGGTACACATTATTTGACTCTGTGCGAAGTGACATAATTAAAATCAACAGATAATATTATTACGATAAAATCATTTTTTAAGCTTTTTTAAAAAAAGGAAGAAACTCTGATCCCGCATAAATTAATTCATAAGAATATTTGAGTAATTTTTTTTATAAGTCTAAATTTCGGATACCTATTTTTCACTGCTTTCAGGTACTTATACATACTATAAAAGTAAGAAAAACATATATCTCATGGCCAGCCTAGGTAGACGTTCTTGAACGCATATTTCGGAAATAAAAAACTCCATTGATAATAATAGTGCAATCTACATCTAATAGGACGACCCTACTCTTAACTATAAATGAAAATGTCTCTACACATCACAATCTCACAATCAGTTCTGAAAAATCAAATTGGTACTTTTTCCAGGGCTTTTTGTTCGAGATTTGGCCACCTTGCGTCCTGAAGGTCATTTGTGGAAGTGGGCCCTCCCGTCGGGGGTTTCGAGTAAAGGGGCCTGATTTATTTGAAATTACGTTACCCAACGGCACGGCGCGGCCCTGGTAACGCGCGTTACCTAATTGAGAAACGCAATGGTCGGTGAGTTATCGCCATTGGCGAGAGAGTCACCTCGACGCGACGACTTGGAGAACGCGCCTTGGAGAACCGCGAATAGTTTTACGGCTCCAGGAGGGACATCCTCGCCCATGCGTCCTGCAATCCTGCATCCTACGTCTTGCGACAACGCGGCTCAGCCCGACCACACGCGTCGACAAGTAGATAAACTGATTGAAATACGACCTGCATTATCTATCTCCCCTACCAGCATCCTTCTCTGCTCCTCCCTCACCTCCCTTTGGCTCTTTTGCTTCAGAAAGGTGTGTGCATTCAACGAAGCGGCCCCCTGCCCTGGTCAAGTGGTCATTCTTGACTGTTGGCTCTTGACTGCTAGGTCTTGTCTTTGGAGCTTTTAGTCTTCCTTGGTCATTCTAAGTTGATTCTAAAATCTAGATAGGTACATGTCTACTTTGCCACGTGTGGTCAGTGGTCAGATGCAGAGATGCTGCTGAGATGCTTGACATAGTGACCAGTCTTCGCTGCCGCTCATCGAACTACTGGATCCAACGACTGGCTCAGGACAGTATGACACTGCTATTTAACGACTTCCAGTCTTATAACTCTCCGTGACCCAAAGAGACTCCTGATGTTAAGTACCTCGACTCTCTTTTAAGATTCGATATTTCATGGACTGACTTTTTGCACCTTCCAGGTTCTAAGGTCTGGTGGTTTTTTTTACCGCTTTAACTAAGGCTAAGTAGAGCATGATTTTGTTGATAAAGTTTTTGTTCGAGTTCCTATGATACAAATTCCAAATTTTCTGGAAATTAGAGAAAAAAATTTGGAGACGAAGTGTTGCAGGTAATCTTTCAAGCAAGATAACAGTCAGCTGATTACTCCCAACTGAGGTAAAATTCCCGTGGTTACAAGCCTGTAACGTGCTGCCTCTAGCGGAGTCCGCCGGAGATATCTGCGAATCACCACAGTGAGTTTACCCCAGTAGCAGTTACCCTGCTAACGATTACCTCACTTTGCACATTACCTGCAACATTTCATATTTCCATTTCTTTCTGTGCTAGCACTGCTATGTAAAACAAGAAAGCGGGAACTACATTTGGGATTTGTCACCTGATTCGCAATTGCTTTCCATTTAAATATATTGGAAACAAATGCGAATCGAGGGGCCAAATCTCACACCTAGTTACGGTTTTCTTGTTTTGTACGGTACAATTAAGCCATTCAAAATTCTAAGCAAATTAAAGAAAAAAGAACCTTCTACCTTTAATATGTACCGATCTGTGACCCTTGAATGTAACCTGCTTTTTAAAAAAGTGACAGAAAAAAAATTCTGAAATTTGCATATGTATTTTGTAACTTGTTAATTTTACGACAAAAATTTCTAAATATTAATTGAAGTAGATACGATTTCCAGTTATTCTAAAAAAATGAATAAGCCGCAATAGTTCATGAATTATGACCAACTGAAATTGACCATTTTTAATGTATTTATGCAAATGTTATTTTTTTCGAAATAGGTCGTTTTTGGATGAAGCTACGGTAATAACGCAAGAGTTAAAGTTTTAGAGCCTAAATTTATGCGTAAATCTAAAAAAAGGTAATCTTCTAGCCCCCATGTAGTCACGAGTCACCTTTAAAAAACCCTGTTGTTTTATTTTAAATTCTTCAATCGAAAAAGTTTTTTTCAAAGTAGCTCGTTTCGTGCATGTCCTACGAATAATCTGCAACAGGACAAAGGATAGGTTGAAATAAATAGTAATAATTATAATATATAATAATATTAATAAATAATAAAATAGTTTAACTCATATATGTCACGAGTTATGACAACCGAACTTTGGCTTTATCTCAACGTTGACCCTTTCCATTCGAAAGGATCTGTCTGCGTATACTGAAAAATGTACTTGCGATCGTATTTAAGCACTTTGGTCCACAAGAGCACTTTGGTCCACTTTTGGTCCACAAGACCCGTTAACAGTGCATTAAGCGAAAATTATAATTCAACTGCTTTTACATTGTTTATTTATTATTATTAAAAAATCTCATAGAATGGAATAATTTTATAATATTTCATTATTTTATGCTTAAAATACCAAAAATTTATAAACTTGTCACGGAAGATACAATTATTCTTGAATGTTTACGATAATGGAGTACATACACAAATAAAGGAAGTAATTACTTTATGAACGAATTAATAAGTTATTTTTAATGAATAATGGTAAAATAATTATTTTTAAATTCTTTAGGCATTTTTAACAAAAAGCAGTAAGGAGCTATTCAAAAAATGCGTTATACCGTTTTCAAGAACTTTATACATCACCCTTCCCCGATCCCGGCCCCTGAATGATACTTTTTTCATTGTTCTTAACATGGTGAATGATAATTTGATAGGCCCCCCCCCCCTTGAACGTATCACGTATTTTATGAATTACCCCTAAATTAAATAATTGAATTTTTTATTGAAACAAATAAACTTAGTTAATTTATTCATTGCGTTAAAATTAAATTAATTAAAATATAATAAATAAAGTCAATTAAGAACAAGTGATCAATTTATTCAAGAGCGAAAAGTTCTGAAAATATTTTTAAATCATTTAATTAGTTACTTGTTTAATCAGTTAAATAATCCAGTGATTAATTACTTAGGAACTAATTAATTTGTTTATTTATTTCTTCATTGTTAACATTCAACAGTAATTGCTTTGTCCGTGATGAATGTTTTATACATTTTTGGCATTTTAAGCCTAAAAATGTTACACCTAATGCAATTTTGATAAGAATGATATTTCGTAAAACTAATTTCTTCAATAAAATTTTTTATAAATAATGAATGAACAATGTTAAACAGTTCATTTATAATTTGTCCTTCATTTACTGTTAAAAACAGATCTTATAGAGAGGTAAGTTGCACAAAGAAAATAGGTGCATAAAACATACACAGAATCTTTACATTAATATTGGCAGATATATGTAATTAAACAAGCTTTTACACGCTGGCTTCGCTCGAGGAAACAGCTAGCCGGTGACGGCTTTGTCGCCAGTGGCAGCTTGGCTGTCACGGTATAAATATTTGGTGATGTCTCAGGAATGTACATGCGAAGTTTGATGACAATTTATGTCCGCGTTTGCATTTGATTAGGCGACATAAATACTCGGCATAGTACTGCCCAGATCGTGGAGCCAACCGTCCGCCAGTACTGGGCGAATTTCCGATTATCTGTACTGGTGACAAGGACCGGGCCAGTACTGCGCCGGTGGTAAACTCCGGCGGACTACTGAATTTCCACTTGGATGATGTTTTTAAGATTTTTTTGTGGTATAAAGTAAGGATGTTCGATTCTCTTAGAAAGAATCGATTTTTCAATCGGTTCTGAATCTAAACATGAAAATCGATTCACTAAAAAATCTGCAACATAAGAATCAATTTTTCAATAATAGATTAAAAATTGCAAAAAATTATTAAATTTGTTATGTATAGGCAATTAAAACATAAATCTGAGTCTGAGATGTAAATGTGAAACCTCCTTCAGAGTTTAGACTGTGTAAACTGTAAACTAGATATAATTTGATTTGGTGTCACGGTGTACAAAAATGTGGTGGGTAAAAACAAAGAGATGATAGTATATATTACATCACAAGTAGGGTCAGACAGGTCTTTACAAGGAGATCAATGTTTGCAGTACAAAGGCCATGGTTTTTCAATTCGTCCTTGCTCCACGTGAGTACCTGTCTAACCGTACGAGTGATGTACGATATTTTATTCGAAATCAGCATATTATGAGACTGTAGGGCCGTCTAAAAAGTGAGTCGTGATGTTTATAATATCTTTGGTCATGAAAACAAACGACTGACGTGGCAGTCATCTGCTTGGCTGTGATTGGTAATCTCGTATGGTCAACAGTACGGTTAGAGAATACATTGTGCTTTATTCAGTGGCCATTTGTGGAACTAGTAATCTGGATTATTGACAGCTGTCAGTGTGGCGACACTAATAATATGTTAACAGCTGACACCTTTCGGTAAAGGGCTATCTATCGCTCACTTTTCAGGGGGCGTTGTAGGCTCATAACATGGTGGTTTCGAATAAAAGAATTTTAAAAAGTTAGAAATCCGTCCTTCGATTCATAGCTTAAAGAATCGATTCACAAAAAAATCTAGTAGTAAAGAATCGATTCAAAAATCGATTCTTTTTTGCCCTAAAAACGTTTTTTTCAAGAATTGAATTGAAATCGAACACCCCTAGTACGAAGAGATGAATGAAGACTTGACTGAATGGAATCTCGAATTA
>CAKNWT010331491.1:0-28623 GCA_932066315.1 Andricus coriarius
CACCGCGAAGGTTTACATAACCCCTTCACCCATCAGACGAATTCCGAGCGTAGAGAGGGTGGTGACGGATTGTCTCTATAAGCAAACAAATTTTCGCACATCAACGCAAAGGTCAATATAACCTCTTCACCTGTCAAATAACAAACTATATTGAAGGTGGTGACGGATTCACATAAGAGCATCGAATTTTAGCACAAGTTATACATGTATATCGCACATGAAAGGTTCATAATCATCGTCTATCGAGATATTTCTCAATGCATACTCACGTACAGCTTCAGAGCGCTCTCTCCCCTTTATTTCCACAATGAGTCTCTCGACTCGAATTTTCTCAAGGCTAAATGCGACGATGCACACAATTGAAAAAAAATGGTACGAAATGCGCAGCAAAGAAATTGGCAAAAATCACCAAATAAAACACTTATTTCGAAGGCTTTGGGTAAACCAGTTTGTCCAGTTCACCTGAGGAGCAATTTCGATCATTCATTGATCGTACCATCGAACAATTTTCACTAAAACACTGGCCCTCACTTTATGGCGTCGCACTTCGACCATGAGGCGTGAAAAATCCTTGCACGATTTTTCCAAACGGGAGCTATTATATCCCACCGCTGAATGTTGTAATATATGTTTATTCACAGATAAGTACAATAAGGCGAGCTGAACTCGCATAAACAGTCAAAATATTCAGTAATATTAATAGAAACTGTAATAAATAGCCGTAGCTAGACTTCGCTCAAACGCACAAATCAACGCTCCTTCTACGCACACCCCAGTGTCTCCACACAGACAGTCCAGCGCACTCTATAGTCCTGTACGGTTTTACAGTTTGAAAAAGACCGCGAGTAATTATTTCTAACACAGGTCTTTACAAAATCTCTGTCTGTCTGTTAGTCTGTAGATTTGTAGTTTGTTGGCACGATAACTTTCAAAAGAATTGACGTATTAGATTGATCTTTGATATACTCTTTAAGTGTCCTGAAATGAAGGTCAAGTTCGCTAGCCAGCCAGTTTGGATTAAAATTCAATAAGTGAGCACATATTGACAATTTTTGAGAACACTTTTTTTAATATTTAAAAATTCTATGGGCGGATATTAATAGTACTCAAAAAGGCAAACAAAATCTTCCAAAGACTTTTTTTTTATAGAAGAAAAATTACCGGAGTTATAGCATTTACAAAATTCTATAAAACAAACGAAAATGAAAATTTTTGAGCTAGACAACGCACGATATGAAAAAGTCAGGAAAAAAAATGTTTCTTTTTGAATACCGTACAGTATTGTTATAAGACTTTTTTTAACTTTCTTGAAAAATCGAAAATTCAAATTTTTATAGCACAAAAAAATAATGAAAAATAAAATAGTTATTTGTGATACAAGTGCGCAAAATAGGTTATTGTGTGCGAGTGTGAATTTTGCAGCATAAGCCGCAGGCGAATGATGCAATCACGCGAGTTAGCAATCATCTATGCGCACGTGTATCACACGCTATTTTTTGCAACGCCCGTCCGAAAAAGTTATTTTAAGAGGAGTTAAGGAAAAACACTAATCTTGAAAGAAAAGATTCTTCTGAAAATGAGATATTTGAAAAAAAATTGGTAAAAAAAATGTTGAAAAAAAAATTAGTGAGAAAAAAATTTTTGAAAAAAACTTTGTTAAAAAAAAATTTCGAAAAAAACAATAATGTAAAAAAAATTTTATGAAAAAAAACTTTTTGGGGCTTATGCCCTTTTTCTGTGCCAAATTTTGGCACTTATGCCCTTTTATACGACGGACGAAAACGGCTAAGAAACCTTAAAAACAAAACTTCAATCATTAAAAGGTTTGTTCAAGTGTTTAAAGTTACCTGTGCCAGTGCCTAAAGTACCTCATTTCGAAAGTGCGCATGCGCAGTTTTTTCACCAGTGCTCAAAGTAAGCCATATTCAAACTGCGCATGCGCGAAAAATGTTTCGCGCACAGTCTGCTCAAATAAGGTCCTTTAGACACCATTTAGAAGCATGAAAAGGTCAACTTTTGAGGTGGGTGTTGCAAAAAAATCCATTTTGCGGTTAAACTATACAAGATATCAAAAAAGATGAATTGAAAAAAAATGTAGACTAAAAAAAGATGTACAAATTTGTTATTAATCACTTTTTGATAGGACGCGTAGTTTTTGTGTCATTTGTAAAAAACTGATTTAAGAATAAAATAACTTTTTGGAAAAACGATACACGCTACAATAACATTTTATCTAACAAAATTTTTCGCCTAAATTACATTTACAAAATTTCATTATAGAACCACTTCACACTAGGAGACATATTTTAAATTCAAATCGTAAAAAATAACATCGAACATAAGCAAATTAAATTTATGGAAAAACGGCACAAGTTGCAACAAAATGTATAACAACATTTTTTTTATATAGGATGCGCACTGTTTTTCAATTATAAAAACAAGACAAGGAAAATACGTCTGTTTTTAATATCAATGCATATTATGAATTGCGATAATATACATTTATTGGAATGATATACAATTTTCACGTTAGCTGAGGATGAAATTAAATGCAAAATCAGGAATAAATATTAAATTAATCATGATAAATACAATTTGTACTTTATTTTGCAATATAAAAATAAGTAATCACAGGCCGACGTACAGAAATAAATGTAATATACATTTGATAAAAAAATTCGCATTTTGGATCAAATCGAGTGCGAAGCGCGAGGTACGTGATCAGAATGTATTCGTTTAAGCCGAAGGAGCTTTAACAAAAGATAATTCACTATCACCAAATTACAGTTAGGTAATTTCAAGGGTTACGCTGTAGCGTAACCCTTGCGTTCAGCCGGTCCACCATGGTGAATACCAAAAAAGTAAGGAACAATGAAATTATAGAGGTTCCCCTGGCCTGCACTAGGTGTCGCTTCTTTAAGGCGACTAAAATATAAATCTAGAGCCCACCATTACCGACCGGAACTTTTGATACGTATTAGTTCACAACAGAGACACAACCGTTCCAGAGGTCACTGCATCCCAACAACAGAATTACCGATCTGTACGTAGATCGTTACCATCCTTTCTCCACTATTTTCCATGGGAAATTTTATTGATTAGGAATTGATTTCTTGAATAAAAACTCTATAGATTAAATGAAAGATTAAAATAAAATATATATAATTAAATATTTACCAAAGTTTGAGAAAAATGTCACAGAAAAATATATCTAAGTGGTCCATTTCAATACTACCCTTTTCAAACATTTACGAAAATTTCAATATTGTGTTTAACGTTCGTTATGAAAAATAACATTAAAAAATTTTGTTTTAAATGTAACTGTCGTCGATTCTTTTAAAATTCTCGCACCTTTGGTAATTTACGGTATTTTCTGCAGTACATTCTATAATTTTATTATGGTATACCCAGAATTTTCGAACTCCATATTTTTGTATTATTACAAACATCAGGAGCAAAAGTTGTGTTAAACAATAATCTAGCAACACTAATACTTTGTAAAATTGTTTTGGCCTATTGTTGTTGGCCTATTTCTTTGCAGTGAATTATTTTAAAACAATTTTTCAATCAAGCTGGAAGTGAATAATAAAACTTTAACATCTTAATTCAAAAAAGCATAAAATTTCATATTTTTCTATACCTATACCACTTTTACACCAGAAACATAAAATTAGAAATAGGTTTTGAAAAATATTTAATTTGGCATGTTTCTTCCGAGAAAAAAACGTATAATTCAAAAAATGTACTAAACAATTTCGAAAAAGTCAGAATCCGTCCGAATCTATGACCACACAATTATCGCAGAGAATATATAATGGAAATAAGTTTCAGTGCCATAAAAGTATATAACTCTCGAATTATGGCGCCCAAGAAAAACTGTCCAGGTAAAAAACCCCGCTACCTGAATAGGCCTCCAATCGATGTATTGTCAGGAATAGTCAAGACTCGTCAGGAATGGTCAGGATGTTCAGGAATCGTCAGAACTTCTGACCATTTGTGACGAATCCTGACTTTTTTGTTAGTAGGGCTATTTCTGGGATTTCATCGATTTGACCTTGTACTCACTTCACATTCTCACTTGATGATTCTGTTTCGCGATTCAAAGCATTGACCTTTTTGATTTTTGATTCTGATGACAATTTCGCAACAAAGAAAACTAATGCGACAGTTTCAGAGCTTAAAAACCATAAATTATTCATTAGCTTTTTGAATGCAACACGAGAGATACCGGGATCGACAGCTTGATATTCATAAAGTTTTGATAAAACCCTGAAATCCAAAAAAGGTGCTTCAGTAGCAGAAGGCGCACAAAATCATGCTTCGACGTACAGACTAACAATAAAAATACAAAGATCATATATCGCGTTCTCTTCTTTTGGAGCTAATACAAATTCACGACGAAAGAGAAAGATTTTGAAGCCATAAATAGCTTTTGCCATCCACCTCGCATGATGGATGGCCCCCAAAATACGGAAAAATAGTCTACGAAGTCGTACTTCGCCAAGGAAAATTATTACTAATTCCAAAAATTCCCTATAATCCTTTCTAGGCTGCTGTTCCTTCAAAGTGTTTTTAACAAAGTAGCAAAGTAAAAAAGATATCTTTCTAAAAAATTGTCTAATAAAACGCACACACCTCTATAACTTCCAGTATTCGATGCTGTTGTATCAAAGACTAATGCTTTAACACAATCTTGGAGACCCCATTCAACAAGAATTTCACAAACACAAGATACTGAAATAAATGTAACTTTTTTCTTGTTAGTGAAAATAGACCGCCCTCTATGAGGAAGCAAATTTATTTTTTGCCTGTTCTCGAATAGCCAGGCGGTATAAAATCATAAACACACCACTAAAAAATTGATAATTTAGGCTTTGTCTGGCGTCACCTTGTAACCGGGCAAAACTCTTCAGGGGCCGTTGAAGTATTATGCCATACGCTTACGGGCAGGGAGGGGAGTTAGCTGTAGTGTGACCCCCATGTTAAAGTTACATACACTTTCTATAGAAAACGCCTAAAACAAGGGAGAGGGGGTAAACAATGTCCGAAAAAAAGTGAAGTAATACTTTAACGGCCCCTAAACAGCCAGGCGGTAGAAAAAACGCACACCAATCCCCAAAAAAGTTTCAGCTTTTAACCAACTTGGCGTCATCAGACGGTACAGAATCATACACGTACCATCTGTCAAGTGGGCAAAACGTCTGGCAAGTCGATTTTTTAGTGTCTTTGAGTAACAATTATTGGTCTTTAAACATACAGCTGGTAAAGAATCATAACCTACCCCTCAAAAAATGAGCGAACGACTGTAGAGCCATCTTGAAATCGGGCAAAATGTCTAACAAGTGTAGTTTCAAGTTTTTTTCAGTAAAAGTAACTAGTCCTCAACAGTTAGATTGTGGAAAATCATACACCCATCTACAAAAATTTTACAATTTAGGCTTTTCATGATCTATATGGATCCTCGCAAAAGATGTTCTTTCCCGGGAGATGAGTTAGAGTTCTCTTGGTAGAAACCCTGTTTTTGGCTTCGACGTAAAGCACTGTAAGCGTGTTGCGAATGTGTCGTAATACACGTGGCAGTTCTATGTAGAATTCCACGTGTGATTCGAGTGGTAAATTGAAACAATCTACGTGAAATTTCCATGTGGGATATGACGTGGAATTTCGGGCGGAATTCCACGTTAGTTCCATATGGAGTGTTAAACATAATTTTCAATTGCAAATATCTCGTAAACCGTAAGAGATGAGCAAAAATGGATGTCAGTTTTTAATCCTGAGTACCCCGTATATTGTATTACTGTATCTCATTCCATAAATCTAGAGGTGGTTTCATTTGGAATTCCACGTAGAGTTACATGTTTAAATCCACGTGGAATTCAACGTAGTTTCCTTTATCAACGTGGAGATCCTCGTGGAATGCCTCGTGGATTTACACGTGAAATGTTTTAATTTAACACCCAAATTTCACGTGGAATTTAATGCTTCATCCTATGTGGAATTCCTTCATCCACGTGGAGTCCTACTTGGTTTTCCACGGACAAATCCATGTGGAAAATTAACTCTTGAGAAAGGAATATTTTTTTCAGGTCAAGCGAAATTGGTCTACATAGGCGATTTAAGAGAAATATGTCTTAAGTGCGTAAAAAGTAAAAATTCTCTTGTCATTATTTTTTCTTTGATCATAATAAAATATGCCCAAAATATATTACTAAATATTTTATTGCGTGTTTGGCATTTTCTGTGCCCCAATCATTGCAAGCTTGTCTTACCAAAAAACAAAATTGCGGAATTAAACAAATTATTTTCAACATAATACATAATGCATCGAACTAGTTTATTGCCTTTAATTTTTTTATATTGCAAATTAATGTTTTCAACCAAAAATCGAGAAAAATTGTAATGTTTTTATCAAAATTAAATCAATTTTTTTCTTTATTTATTTTTTTTCAATTTAGGTGGAATATTAACAAAAAGGCAAAACATGAAGTCGCTAGGAGTTATGACTATTTAGAAAATAATTTTTTTAATTCCGAAATTTTAGTATACGCGAATAGACAGCCTTATATTACTCGTTGAAACAATAAACGAAAATTATTTCCAAAGATTTTTAAAGATGTTTAGAACCGTAGTAGGCCCCCGAAACTGCAATGTATTTCACCGTGCCAAAGTTTCGGGCAGATAGTTCAAAGCCTTCTCGCTTGGGCCCTATATTCGCCACACACACAAACAAACTTTATGTCACTGATGCTTCCAGCTATACCTATAGCAAAATTGAGAAAAAATTATCAAAAATAGTACTGAGTTATCTTCTGCTCTTCTTCTGCTCTTCACTCCACCAAAAAATATGTTTATTAATTATTTAGTGGTTTATAACCTACGTAACAATTCAAAAAAATAATGAGGTTGTGTGCGGCCTTGCTGGGCACGTGGATGACACAAAGTTTGTTTGTGGCGAATGTAGCGCCTGAGCAACAGGGCTATGAAGTATTTGCCCAAAACTTTGTCCCGGTAAAATATATTCCAACTTGGTGGCCCTGAACTATAGTCTTGAATGATAATACATTTAATTATTAATCTGAAAAATAAAAATTATATTACAGGAATGGATTGACGTAGAATATAGTCTGTCGGTTGGATACGAATAAAGGGACAAAGAGATAATAAAGATAAGCATGAATAGACTAGGGATAACCTATATAGAATGTACTTACACTATACGCTTAGAGATTGCGTATCAAGCGTAAATCGTAAAAAGCGTAGGGCAAGTTAAGTCTAGAAAGACGCATAAAAACAGGGCTGCCAAGATTTCCGCATTTCGTAATCGTCGGTCAAGTTGTGTTGCCTCGTGACACGTAATAACACCTTTTATGGCAGGACCCACACTATTTGTGATATTCCTATTTTACTTACTTTTTTTTGTAATAGCTTCCAAAATCGCCCGAAATGAGTAGCCATGGAGAAGAGACATAAGGAGACGAAAGTTGTGTAGCCGAAAATGAGCCAACTTTCGTCGTATGAAAATAGTTACAATACTTCCCGTTCCCGTGTATGGCGCTGGTGTGACACACGTATTAATGGCAACTGCCTATGTTGACATCAGTTGACATTTTGCATTACTTATATCTGTGACATGTGATTCACATAGATAAATTGTTATTCACATAAAAAAGATTGAAATAATTTAAATAACATTACTCATCGCGAAACATCTTGTTTGAAGTGTGTATAATTGCAGAGATCCTGCAATGGATGAAGTAGGTACGTTTGAATTATTGCGCCAACGAATTACTATAACCTTCGCAGTATAAAGATTTGAATAAAGAATAATTCAGATTTTTAGATTCCAACGTTAAAGTCAGAATTATTGTATTTTATAAATATGAGATTTTTCACTAGTCTAAAATGCACTAAAGCTTTCCTGCAGAATTTAGTTTCATTGTATTCATAACCGGGGTTAATTTATAGATCCGCATCTATTGGTCGCAAAAACCCTCTTTATTGTGCACTGCTCTTCTGTTTCACGTACTTTTGGGAGTGACAACCCGCGTACCGAGTCACGCGCGAGGCAAAATGCCGACGGGCAAGTTGGACTTTAATTCGATTTCCCTTTGGAACAATTAGTCCCAATGATGTCGGGAAGAAGCGATGAACGACTGCCCCGAGGTGACAGGTAGGATTCGACCTCGTAGGCCATGGCATGGATGATTTTGGGAAGGGTTTTTTGGCCTGCGAACAGTAGCGGCCGGATGCGGTGCGCGTGACCACTAAGTGCTGGATTTTCGAAAATTGGTGCAACTTAGACTCCTAAAGTCACGTGCAGTGTTGCTAAGCAGCTAACTTAAAATATTTAATTAATTATTTGAATCAATATTTTAATAGTTAATTGCGATTTTTCAAGTCCCTTGAATGAGATGCTTCACTTATAATTTTGCGAATTTCGAAATCGAATTGGTACTAAATGATTCTATTAATTATTAAGCTCATTCCATGATTTGTTGGATATTCTTGTTAATGAACAAAATGATTATCGTAACTGTATTTTATATTGATCTAAACAAGTCTACTGGCTATTATTACTTCTAGACTTATTAGAATAATTGATCAAAATTTTAAATAATGAGACGGTTTATTTATTTATCAGTCATACTAAGCTAATAAATAATCCACTCAGTGAGGAAATTACTCAATTATTATTTAACTAATTTTCCTATGCATCATTTGATTATAGATTAATTTACTAAAGCTTAGTTTGTTCACTAACAAAACAATGTACATGTTTTTACTAGGCCGAAGATTCAGGTCTAGGAATGTATTTGATCTGTTGCTAATATTAATTTATAATTGATTTTTTTTAAAGAGGGAGAGACCGTTATTTTCTATTACCAATATCTATTGGGATCTTGACTCTCATCGGATGGTTTTAAATGTTGACATTCGGTTAGCTAACCGAAAGTTATTGATTTTATCCTTATTAGACTTTAATTTTTATTAACAATTAACATTGTTAATCAACATTTAGTGGTCTCGCGGATCGCTGGGAGTATCGGCGAGCATGACTAATAAGAATTGGCATGCGTTTATTGGCGGGGGAGGAGGAAAGGAGTGTTACGACTGTCCAGTTCGCACACTGTGTAATTGGCGTGTTCTTTGTCTAACGCTCTTTATCTCTCTCCCTGTCTCATTCTTTTCAACGTGTTAGATCTAAGGTGTTACGCATTGGGAGTTCGACAACCTCGGTCACTGTGTGTTATGTACATTACGCATGGACGCTGCGACAGTGAGCAATGGCAATTTCAAATTGCGCTCCCTCACAGGGTCCACCGTAACATATTTTCCTTGAAATCATTGAAAACTTAATGTTTATTGGTATAAACCCTGTAGTGCACAAAATTCTCTGTAAAGATAATAAAAATTAAATAGAAAGTGAAATTAAAATTAAATTATCTTGAATAATCTCACTAATCAATTTCAGATGCGAATTTTGATAGAAAAATTGGCCTAAAAATAATTTAATTTTACTTTCCGTGAAATATTTCGTGTCCTGCTCATTTTAGATGAAAATTGAACTTATTACAGTGAAAGCAGGCTAAATATTCCGGAAATCTAAAAAAAGCAATGATCTAGCACTGATAAGCTCAAATTTAATGTTTCGGAAGTAACTTTTGTCTGCTGTATTCCATGTGAAAAGAGTGCTTACAAGAATAAAAGTGCTTACATTTTCCAGGAAAACTACAAAATATTGAATTTCCCATATTTCATATTTCGTGAAACACATTTTAGCAAAAACTTTATTAATTCTTGTCAAAGGGCACGCTTTTCTAGGCAATATTTCACGAAATGTTAAAGAAAAGACATTGAATATTTTGTATTTTTGCTGAAAAATTTATGTACTTTTACTATTATAATGCAACAGATGCAAGTTATTTACAAAAAACTGAATGTCTAATAAAATTAAATAGAGCATTGTTTTTTTAGATCTACGGCAAATTTACTCTGCTTTCTTTCAATTTTACGGGAATTATGTGCACTTTAATTATTGTTATGACTATTTAGGCGCACAATGTGCTCAGAAGAAGCAGTTAAGAAAAAACGGACATTTTAGACCTATTTCAACGTTACATGATGTTTCATTATTAAAGGCTTTTTCTTGGATGCGAAACTAAAGGGCTTATGCCGATAAACATTAGGATTTTAACGAAAATATGCTTAATAAGCAGAAAGAAAAAGATTTCTTAAAAATGAAAAAAAAGAAAAATAAGTGGAGTATTATATCCACAAAAACAAAACAGATATACATAACAGATAAACATGAATAGACGAAGTATACATTTTCAGACCTGGTAAAGAATAAGTGATAGAGAAAGACAGTCAGACTAAAATTCAGAAAGATAGGTAGAGAATTATTGTCACAAAAAAGTAAATAAAAATTTGAATAAATTCTGGGTCTTCATGTTGTTTACAATTATATAAATAAAACCATATTATTAAAAATTCTCTCAGGTAAAAAATAAAAAAATAACTCAATAATGCATAAAACATATTATTTTATTTAATAAGCGAAATCTGCTCCCTTTCGTCACGTGGCACGACACTGCAAGGGCATAATGTTGCCCAAAGGAGGCTAAACCAAGCGCTCGATAATCACTTAGCAGAGCACTCTTTTGTTCAGCAGCCAGGTACGAGGACGTAATAGACGAGGTCTTTCGCAGTTTTTGTATAAAATCAAAGTTCATGTAAAGTCTTATATAATTAACTTCAGCGAAAAATTTAAGTTGAGGTAAGTTCAGCTTTTGTAGATCTGTGAAGTTTAGGACGAGGGCTATTGACTCAGAATTCATGTTAGTCCGTGTACCAAGTACTGCCCGACTTCCAGAAAGAATACTGAGAATACTCTAGCAAAGACCGTAGTGACGACCAGAGTCGACTAAAGACGACCAGTGACTTACTCACTGGGAGTGTCCGAGATAGCGGGCATCACGACTTGGTTGTCTGTCTTTTTTTTCTCGCAACATGAATAAAAGAGAGTTAGAAAGACACGAATGGTCGCGAGTCACAGGCCGTTCTAATTTATTCATTTAATTATTCATTACCCAGCATTACCACAGAAGTTATTAAAATTATCAAATATTTTCACCTAATTGCATTAACCATACATGAATATTAGTTTTAATTTAAAAAAAACGAACAATAATTAAAGCTGTAGGGCTAGTGAAAAATAATCGTGTTTGTATTAAAAATTTTATTTGTTTCAAAATATGAAAATATAACAAAATATTTACATTTGAAATAAAATAATAAAACTTTGTCTGTATTAAAAATGTTATTTGTTTCAAAATATGAAAATTCAACAAAATAATTAAATTACGACCAGGTAGTTGAATTTTCAACAACAACAACAAAAATCAGTTACCAACGAAACATGTAATAGTTCATATTACAACACAAAATGATTTTAATAGAAAACCAAAAGCAATTAAGTTGATATGCTCCTTACTTTTGGGTGGTATTTGTTGGTTAATTGTAAGAAGGATAGTCTGCAGGGATAACGGATTTCTATCTACTAAGCTAGAGCAAGAAGGAGTTATCTCATTAGATAACAAGAGACAGCAGGGGTAGGGGAACCATAGGAGGGAGGGCCATAGGGCCGAGAGGGCTGGTATACCAGCTGTCTCGGCGGAAACGGGCAGGCTGGTATGCCAGCTAGGCTGTTAGCGGAGAAAAGAGGGGGGAGAATTTAAAGAACAAAAATATTTTAGTGTTTGGTTTTATTTTATTTCAGATCTTCTTACCATATTTATTTACAGAGTTGTCGTTTAAGTATTCGTAGCGTCCTCCGAAGAGGGTGACGATGAAGCTTCTTCTGGGTGTCCTCTGGCTGGCTTCCAGCTGGAGGTTCCCGAAGAACGAGAGAGAGATGCTTGTTGGCGTTGTCGTATTGGTGAGAGTCACGGCAATGGCTTGCTCGTGAGGACGTAGGGCTGGCTTCCAGCTGTAGGTACCTAAGGCTGGCTTCCAGCTATAGGGTTTTCAGTGTAAGGGTGCTGGCTACCAAGCTCCCAAACACTTCTGCCGTTCTGGGCCAGTGCGCGCCCTTTTAACCGGGAGGCTGCGTGGGCGTTGCGTGGGAGTCGAGCGGAGAGGGCAGAAAATCGATGGAGGAAGATGCGCGCCTCGAGCTTCGCGGGCGCTCTGCTCGCCACTCTCGCCTCTACTATCCCTGCCGCCTTGCTGACGTCACGGCTGACGTCACTGCACGCAGTACCTTCTTTCGCCGCGGTGCGGCTTCCTTCCCTCTCTCTTACTCCAAGGTCTAGTTGCCAGTTATTATATTTTCAAGATGGTTGCCTACTGAATGAATAAACGTCGTATGCGAGAGTGTTTTAAATCTACCAATAAAAGAGTCTCGCTCTATGCGAGCCGCGTATAACAAAGTTATACCAAAAAAGTAGAATTTAAAAAAAGTTAAATAGTTATAATTGTAGTTAAAAGTGATAGTTGAACCAAAACTGAATAATTTTCAAACAGAAAGATACATTTTCTGCCAAAAAGAAGAATTTTCAATGAAATACATGAATTTTAATGCAGAAAAGTTCAATTCTCAATTCAAAATTTTAATTTCAAACCAAAAATAAAATAGCAACAAATATTTGGCTTAACGTTGAACTACTGAGGAAATTGTGTTCTTTGCTTACCCAGCATTACCACAGAAGTTAATAATATCATCCAAATTTTTACCTAATTGCATTAACCATTCATGAATATTAATTTTAATTTAAAAAAAGGGAACAATAATTAAAATTGTAGAGCTAGTAAATAAAATGTGTGTTTGTATTAAAAATTGTATTTCTTTTGAAAACAAGAATGAAATCACGAGCTTCAAAAATTACATATATAAACGTTGTATAGTAAACATGTAAATTACTGCAAGTAAGAATGAAAGTAAGAATACTGTTTTAATCTCGCTAACTATAATTGTATAATATTTTGGTTTACTAAAGAATGATGTATTTAAGCACTTGCAACTTTATACAACAGTTTAAAATAGTATACAACGAATTAATAAATATTTATATAATTATACTTTTTATATAATTTGACAGTTTCGTAAAATTCAAACTTAATTTTAATTATTTTAAACGATATTTTACCACGCAGCCTAAGCCTATTCTTTGTGTTCCTGTTTAATTCTCTGATTATAATTATGTATTCTATGATTTCCTGCAGAAGTAAGTATACAATACTGATAACTGTTTAAAATTAAAAATAGTTCACAACGAAAGTCAATAAATGTGATAGCAAATCGCAGACTCTTTATATAATTTCATAGTTCCAACAAATTAACACTTAACTTTACCTGTTTAAACAATATTTTTTATATAACTTTAATCACACAGCCTTTTATTTCTTTGATGTTTGATTTCGCACAGAAAAAGGTATCATATTAGTGAGGATTTGAACTGTTTTAACCTCGGCTTTAACGATATTATACCACACATATATTTTTGATGCTTTTCTTTATAATTTTAATCACACAGCCTTTTATTTCTTTGATAATTGCGAGGATAATTATCCAAATGTACATTGAAGTACTAAAAGTACACTGCTAGAAAAATCTATAATTCGAGAAATAATAATACTCTTAAAGTTATATCAAATAAACGTAGTTTCTGCACAGCCTTGTTACTAAAACAAATGACATGTCTGACTATAAACCTTTTCGCTGAGAAATAAACCGAATTCAGTGATAAGAGGTCTAGATATGGTGAACGTATATTGTTCAATATTAACGTATTCGTGGATTAAATCGTTGATCAAGCATAATTGTCCATTTCCATTTATTTCAAACCACTGACACAAAACTCCAATCTTCTTTTTATTGCCTTCAATATTTGCATAATTGCTGGAGTACTCAGTGCTTTTTCGTATTTTTCCGTCTAAGTAACAAAAATCAAGAACAAGCCCTACAAAGCATTTTTTTTGCAATTGTATTGGAAAATAGTCCAGTCGCCAAGATTTACTTCTTCGCACTTTTGAACGAAGTCTGAGTTGGCATCATTTTTGCTACATGATTTACTAGAGTTGTACTCAGATTGGCGAACCCTTTGTAGTCTATCACTGCTCAATTGACCTGTACATTCATTTAGAAGCCAACAGATAGAAGACTTTCTCACCACTGTTGTTCTGCCGGCAGAATCTGTTACTATTGTAAAGGGACTAGGTTCATTCAATATATTTATTGAATCGGAATAGTCTTTCAGTTCTAAGCTGCCTTGAACAGTAGCGAGTAGCGTTAGATCTTCCAAGAGTTCCAAGCCAGGACTTTCAAAATTTTGTGAAAATCCTTCTACATTCGAGGTAGGTTCAATTTCTCCTGTGTTAAGTTCCTCCTCGAATTCCTCTTCCCCGTCGTCCAAACCATTTTTTCCATTGTTCGATGCAAACTGTAAATCAATAACTTCTGAATAACTTACATCCACATTCATTCCAAGACTTTGTATTGCGCGACGTGCATCTTGTTTTGCAGAATTGAGAGTTTTCATCACTTCATAGAAGCACGTGAGTGACTCATCCGAGGAAATTTTAATAACTCTTCGTCCTTGAACTTGGCTGCAGAAATGTCGGATTGTACCTGGATACGAGAAATTCTGTGTATACATGCCAGCATAGTAAAATGTACCATCGTACAGCGAGTAGATGTCATCGACCGCAATTCCCGGAAACAGCTCTCGCAAGTTTGACTGCTGAACAACCATGTTAAAATTTGTTCACCTGTTCCACTTTTCTCGTTTTGAATGATAGCACTTATTAGACTGTGTGCATTGAGTTCTATGCATAGATATGCATTTCTTGTAATGAAATTTTCATTTACTGAGTATTGTTTGTTTGAGCGTAGCCATGCTCTCCACATCCGCAAGAAAAAGATACAGTACCAAATGTAGTACACACGATCTATGAGACTCATACCCTTACAAAGAAACGAATTCACAGCATAGTACATCAATTTTAGGTATGCTCTTGTGGCTTCGCTGCCAGGAATGTTCACTTCTAGAAGGGCCCAGACCTTCGGATCACGAAGTTTCATCGCAGCTTTGAAATTCATTTTATCCTTCAAGGATACATCTTTTTCAGTCAAAAGATGTTTATCCTCCGACATTATCTTCATCAATGCTTTGATATGAGCTACGGAAACAATGAAATCTCCCATAGGCATCAGGTTAGAATTTCTGAGAAACCGAGCTCTCAATTTCGTACCGATATGGACAGTGTCTTGGATGACAATTGTTTTAGGTTCCAATTTTGCATGAAAACCTGGTATGATCGTTCCTTGGCCATATTCAGTTACAAGATTGGGGTCCGTTGTTCCTAAGCCACTGACTACTATCATCGCTTTCAGTAGTCGATTATCTCCGTATTATGATACACCGTCCTCTTTTTTTTAAGCGTATAGTAAAAGTTTTACAATATATCTCCAGCGATTTGTTACATCTTGTGTATAAAATTTGTTATCCGCGCCGAATAGGTCTAAGCAAAATGAAGGACTGTTTTTTTATAAAGCCTGGGCCATTATTGCATATAGCAAAGATGCTTTTTTCTTCTCCTTCAAAAGTTTTTCAATGACTGCAGCAGACGTAGCTATAAATGTCCTTGTCTTTGGCATACCATTGGCGTCCAAAGGCAATACAAATCCGACCAATTGATTTGTCTTTGGATCATATTGAATGCGGTTAACTATACGAGTGGCATCTTCGCCAAGCCGTGCAGACAGTGGTAAATTTCGAGCTACTAAAAAGGATTTCAATTCATCGACTCGACATTCTCCTTCGACGACTGGCGAACTTGAATTGTTGATTGTACGACTAATGGTGCTTAGTGAGGGTAAAGGTAAATTAGCTGCAAGTGTATCGTAAGCAGTTCTACCCCCAGTGATGAACGCGTAACAACTGCATTGTTTCAGGGTATTATTATATTTGTATCCTCCTTTTTTCCTTTGAGACTTAGTATACGCAGCGTCATTTAATAAGTTTAACAAAGGAAATTGAGTTAACTTCATTTTTTCTTCCACGTCTTCCTTTACAGTGAATGATGAACTTGCTTAAGGTTTTGGAGAATTTTGAAAGGCATCATTAATGTTTTCTCCCTTATCAGTCTCCATGAATGTTTCTATAGGTTGAACTTGGAGAAAAATAGGAAACCACTCTTTGTCAGTCTGCCGAACTTCAGGATAAGTTGCACAGTAATTCGTTCGACAATTACCATGAGCGCTCATTCCCCCTGATCCTGTAAAGTGTTCAAGGCTCTGCTTATAACATCTGCACAGTTTAAAATTCAGATATTTTGTTGAAAATTCAACTATTATGGCAGAAAATTAACTTTTTAATGAAAATTCATATTTCGGTCTTGAAATTTTAACTGAAATCTTTCTTGCCTGAAAATTCAACCATTTTTTTGTAAATTTGTTTTTTTTGTTTGTTTCAAAAATCAGCTTTTTTTTTACAAATTTTATCTTCTGTGGATAAAAAAGCAACTGTTTGGTAAGGGATTAATATTTACTACAACATTATTCCTTGGAACTTCATCCTTTTGGGCTGAAAATTCAAGTACTTGGTCAAAAGTTGAACCACTTTGTCACTGAAATCTTTTTGTTGGTCTTGAAGACTCATAATTGAAGGGTGGCAGTACAGAACTAGAGATTTAAAATTGTTCCGAAAATGGGTTTGTTTCATAAGAAATTATTTAAAAATCAAATACACGTTGTGATAAAAACAGTTGTTCGAATTACATTTTATAATAGAGTAATGAAAACATTTTAATTTTAATTTTCGTACAAATTTTAGCGTAGTAATCATTTTTGTCTCCTTTACAATATTTCTTGAGATTATTATCGTTTATTAGAAGAACAAAAACTTCCTCTTTTTTAGTTCTTTCACCGATCTCAGTGCGATTCCGTCACACTAAAATTTTATTTTCTTGGAGCAAGTTTTGATTTGAGTAAAAAATTTTAAATTATATTTTTAATTGCTACCGAGAACCGATGTTCAAAACCTGTCAAAGTGTAACTTCAAAATTCATGGAGGATTTACTTGGAATTGGCTAACTTGTTTAGATCAAAAGGTTTTTATCCTCATTCAGTAACTCAATATATCGGAAATTATTTTTTATTTTTATTTAAACTGAAGATTACATTTTTCAACGCAATCCGCAGTCGAGCCTGTTCCAATTTGTGGTTAGTGTAGCTGAGATTGTCAGCTGACACATCTATTTCCTAGAAACTGGATAACTTTTTGTAATCAAAGTTTTTAGGCTTGAATCATCAAAACGGTATCTCAGAAGTGGATTTTCGTCTGATCTTTAAATGGCGATTTCGATTCTACACAGTCCTTTTTTGGTCTCCTGTATAATGCGGATTTTTTTGTTTATCTAGTTATGTACTGCCACCCGTGAATTCTATTGGAAAATACGTTTTTTGTTAAAAATTCACTTTTTTTTTACTGAAAATTTAACTTTTCCATTTTGACTCAAAAATGTATCTTTTCTAGTTGAAAATTCAACTATTTATTTGAAAATGCAGGTATTTTGTTGAAAATTCGTCTTTTTGGTTTCAAACTTTATGACTTTTGGTATACATGTTATCTTTTTTAGTTGAAACATCAGGTACTATATTTTTGTTGAGAATTCATTTTTATAGGACGTAGGTTGAAAACTCAACTATTTGAACTTATTTTCAAAGTTAAAAATTCGTCTTTATTGGTTTAAAATTCAATTATTTGGTTGTAAATGCAACTGTTTGGCTAAAAAATAATTTTTTGTTAAAAATTTAAGTATTTGGTTGAAAAATCATCTTTTCTTGGTTGCATATTTAACTATTTTTAAGAGAATTCGACTTTTTTTTGAAAATTTGACTATGTGACTGAAAATGCAAGTTTTTTGTTAAAAAGTAAGCTTTTTTGATCGAAAATCCTACTGTTTCGTTGAACATTGGTCTATTTGGTAGTAAATGAATTAAAGCTTTTACGAAAAGTACATGTGAAATCAAAATACTGAGTATATTCTTTATCCCGCGAATGTATACAGATCTCGACTGAAAGATTGAGGTTAGAGTACGCTCATTGTATTAAAAAGGAAACGAGAAAGCTAACCAGCACTTATGTAATTTTACTTTAGAATCATATGCATTTATTTAAAGAAACGTCATTTTCATATCAGTGATACCAACTAGAAGAAACTATTCACTATCATAGTATATTAAATAAAAAGCAATATGCAACTTACCTTACAATACGTTTTCTTTTCCAAGCTAGGTTCACTGTCTGTATAAAATATGTACAGTCTACAGCAACGAATCACTACACATCGAGTTACATATCAACTAGATATACCCAGTATCACACTATTATAATTATTTAACACGAGCCATTCAACCGAAAGTTATAATTGCATTAAATTGTATCAGTTCACAAATATCGAGACAAATAGTGCAAACGATAATGCGAACGAAACAGAACTGCGCGTGATCAGAGCAGACTCTTTCGTACGAGTTCGATCGTGATCAATTTTCCGAGTTCCACCGACTTGCCACGAAGTATGGGAGAATGCTCAGAGACTACCAAAGACTAACCAAGACTTCTACTGACGACCGCTGAGGACTATTAGGACCACTTGAGGATTTCGAATAAGTTAGTCGACGGTCGTCAGAGAATTCTTCAGTGGATTGGCCCTTTGGCTTAGGATCCTCGTGGATTCTCCCCAGTCTTCGTGTTCTTCACAATTATATTAAAAAAATCATTTTTTAAAAATCTATACCAGTTTTATGCCAAATGTCCATATTGGGCCCCATGTCGATTTTGGGTCCTATGTCAGTTTTGGGCCCCATGTCCATATTGGGTCGAACGACGGACGGACGACCACCTGACCGAAACTATAAGGCCTTCTGCCCGCGGCTACGAAAAAATTCTATTCCATTAAAATCCGCATATTTTGTACTAAAGTGTTTAATATTTTACACGAAATGCATAATTCCAAGCTAATAGGTTCAATAATTCGATAATAATGGGTAACCAAAAACTTGCTTTATTTATTATTTGGTAAGATCACGTAAAAACAGGAGTTTTTTCACATTTTTAATTGGTCAGTTATTTTATAGTTTTTGTTATAAAATATTTCTTTTAGTTATTTAAAAAAATGTTGATATTTTTTTTTAAATTAAATTAATTACTTATAAATAAAAAGTTAGATGGTTCTTTATATAATGATTATCTCCAGTTTTTTACCCGTCATTTAAATGCCCAATCGCAGCCACAAAAAGCAGTCCTGACCCCTAATTAGTAGGATGTCCTAAAAAAACGCAATGTTTTTTCTGAGCGTATGGTACCATCAGTTGCATTCCCTGTAAAAAAATTATTATATTTACGAAAATTAACAATAATTAATCATTTTGATAATTTTGGGACACTTTAAGGCCCCAGGACCATGGTTTAAAATCATTTTAAAAAGAAAAGAAAAATATGCATTTATTTTTGCACCAAACAGAATTCGTTCAGGGGGTGCGTCATCAAAAAAAAAGAACATTGCGTTTTTTTAGGACACCCTACTAATTAGTCGTTCTTCTGTTCATTTCGATAGACGATCGGAGCAGAAGACGCGACAACACTTAAGTACAGTCATGCCAGTCAGATTTCTATACCCTACAGGTATAAAATGATTAGAAAATCTCTAAAGAAGCTCAGGTTCAGTCACTTTTCTGACATTTCTATCTAAAGATACTCAGAAAGTAGTTTTTAAAGAACTAGGTGTGGTTTTATGATGCCTACAAACGTATGGCCAACGGCCATACCACGCTGGAAGCACCAGTTCCCGTTAGATCACTGAAGTTAAGCAGTGTTGGGCGCGGTTAGTACTTGGATGGGTGACCGTCTGATACTACTGCGTTGCTGTTGGCGGTCGTGGGTGTGGTGAGCCCATTTACTACAAATCCACCTGAAAAACACTACCCGAATCGGGTAGTGTCACGCTTACCCCTAGAGGCTCGCCGAAAGGGAAATAGCTTAATGATATACAAACCATACTTCACCCGAATACTTGCCGGCTGACGGGTCCTTTGTTCGTAACCAGACAAACAGTAAAAATTAAAAAAAAAATATATATATATTTTACATTTAGCGATTTGAAAATAGGATATTTGGAATCTACAAGTTTTTGCGATTCCAGAAATATGTAATTTATTTTAAAATGTTTGCAATTTTCATTAAGTTTAATATGTGGAACAATTTATTTTCGAATTTATTACTTGTAAAGTTTTCAACTTATTTCGACAAATCACATATGCCTTGAATCACAAAAATGTGTAGATTCCAAATATGCTATTTTCAAATCGCTAATTGCAAAATATATTTTTTTTAATTTCGTGAGTCACCTTGAACCTATTTATGGCTGTATTTTAGTGATTTAGTCCTATCTATTTCAGCCAACAACCCAGGTAGATAGAGTTCCTGTAGCAAGTTTTAATGGCTAAGCTGCGGGGGTAATAACGGAAGCCACAATTAGGAGCTTAAAATACAAAAATAAATAATAATAAATTTGAAATAAGTGACTTCAAAGTTACAAAACCAGAATCTACGAATCTATACAATTAAAATATATAAAATTTGCCTTGATAAGTTCAAAATATATCACGTTTTGTAAGTATCTCGTAAACCATACGAAATGCGTAAAAACAGACAGAATAATGCAAAAACCAAAATTTGTAGTGTAAAAGGGATTAGTTTTATGGAGACTTTATGACGGCCAAACCTTTCTTAACTGCCTTTCGTGTTTCGGAATCCTCAAGATTGGACCATACGTGTCTGAAATTTTCTTTCGGTAGGGTAATATTTAAGAGCTGTCAAAAACTTAAGTATCGCATTAACTAATAGTAAAATTTACTTTTTATATGATATCAAGTCGAGGAATAATTATTGAGACGTATTGCAACATTTGAAGATCGGTGGAACCACGTTTTTAAAGGAACTAAGTTTATGTGACAATTGATAATGGAGAGTGAAATATGGTTCTTGAACAAACCTTCTGAATCACATCCTCCTTCAAGAATTTTTATTTTGCACAAATATCGAATAAATGAAGGGGAAATATAAATGTTGTTACAGGTTAACCTTCCTTAAGCCATGAAGAATATTTATTCAAAAATTTCAGAATCGTATGTAATGTGATTTTAAAGAACACTGATTATAACGGATTTTTACGTTAAAAACCTTACTAAATTGAAGAAAAAAACAAACAATTATCATTTTAACAAAAACGTAGAAAAAATTGACTTATATGGCGTCAAAAAGAGGGAATTGCAAAAACAGGCGGGTGAAATTTATTCAAAAAGATTGACAATGATAAAAAATGATAAAATGGGATAACCAAACTCATTGCCAAGTACTGAAATACTTCATCATTTTTGAAAAACATTAAGGTTGATGATAATAGATACTAGAATTAACTTCCAGTTAAAAGCTCCAAACCTGCAATTATTTGATGTAAAATGCAATCGATTCAAAAGCTTCATCAATGTCGAGCTTTTCATTGCTCCTGAGATTAATGACAAGGCCTCACACATATGTATGTAAGTGCAGGTCAGGAGTCATGCTACTCGCTTTTCCCAATTTAGCAAAGTCGAAAATAGAGTCGCACTGTTTTTTTCCATTCCCTATCTAAATTCCTTACTCTAAAAAAATCCCTTCCATAATTACATTGAATACGAACAATCGAGGCACATCGTTTCCAAGACATCATTACAGTTATTTGTGCAACCCCGCACGAGCTGGAACTACTCAGACTTTTGTCCATCCAAAAGTCTGGTATCTAAAACTGATTAAAACATTTTTAATATTCCACTAGTCGACTATATCTCCTATCCCAGCCAGGGGATAAATATTCATTAGGCGTGTGTATTTTGTCAGATCTAATATAATATTTTCGATTTGACGTGCGTTTATTTTCAGATCGGTTTATTCAGTTCGATCGACCCACCGTTAAAATGACGAAAAACCGACATTCGATCAGTGCTACAATCGGATCGGTTTTTTCGATCCGATCGGCCCGTCGGTCGAATGTCGAAAATCCGACATTCGATCCGTGCTACGGTCAGATCCGGTTTTTCGATTCAATCTGCCCGTCGATCGAATGTCGAAAAACCGACATTCAATACTACCTTCGAATCGGTTTTTCGATTTGATTGGCCCGTGCGGCGGAAAATCACATATTTGATGTGCCTTAGATTGAATCGTTTTTTACGTTTTTACTTTCTTTCGATTTAGTGACCACAGTCTATCAATAAATCGAAACAAGTCGTTAGTTTCCATAAATAAATTAATCAAAAATCAAAATGTGAAAATATATTGAAGAGTCATGAAACGGAATTTCTTTTCGATTGATTAACTTTTGAAATTCGAAAAAATGTCTATATGTCTACAAAAGTGACTGAAACTTAATAAAACAAAAGTTCTAGCGACAACTAATAATTATTTCTTTTATATTTATTTGTAATTTTGTACTCTATTGTTTGAGAACCTAAATTTTTAATCATACACTCTGTACATCTGAATTAATAAGTGCGTATTCATAAAGTAGTTTAAAATTAAAAGTAGCAATAAACTTGTTACTTATTCATTTAATAATGTTCCACGAAAGTAAGTTAATAATAATTCCACTAATAGTAAGTATTTTTTTTCACTAATGACTAGTAGAAATATTTACAAACTCAATTATAATGACTTACACTATTTGATTATTTAACTCTTACTCATTCAGATTCAGAGAATGTATAATATTTATTGCAGGAATTATAATGTCGAATTCCAAATTATGCAATGTTTAACATGTACATTTTAAAGGTATGTAATTTTGAACGTTTTTCTTTGATAGTTCATATATGAATATTTACCATTAAAAAATCTTCAATTTTACCACTTTAAAAATTTAAATTGAAGATTTATTAATTTGGAATGTTTAGATTTGAAAATAATGTGAAAACTGACAAGACTTCCGTTTCCGGCATGAAAGTTTTAGGTAGCGGTAATTGAGTGGTGCTAATTGTAGTGAATTTGCAGTGGAATTTGAGGTGCGTTGGTGGTAGGAGTGTGTTAGAGGGATTTATGAGCGAGAGTCTGTGTGTTCAAAAGAATTAAAGTGAAGACATGTGTGATGATTTGAGAGTTTGAGATTATTTGGGGTAGACTGAGAGTTTAGGTTGCTTAGCGTGAGGAGCAGGGTGGGAAGACAGGTGTAGCCCAGTAGTGGCGACAGGGAGGGATAGGGAGAGAGAAGCAGGGAAGAGATACGATTAGCAGGGTGAGGTAGGTCGTGGAGACAAAAGCTACGAAAGTTATGTAAGGCGATACGGACAGAGGTTGCTTCGAATCGTTTTGATGGGTTCAGACGAGGAAGTATTCTACACACCGAAAAGTGAGACAAAAAAGAGGGATCCATATAGAAAAACGATAGAGAGGGAGAGAATGATGGCGGATAGTTTTGGATCAATCGAAACATTCATAAATAGGAAGAGGGATAGGGCGGAAAGAGGAAGTAGTGAAGACAAGATAGAAGTAGGATCCACGCTAAAAAACCTGAAAATGATCAGAACACCACCGGGAAAAGATCAAAATAGAGAGGGGGAGGAAGACAAGGAGGGAGACAAAGACAAAGTTGAACATAGAGGGCCAATAGAAGTTGAAAAGTTAAAGCTAGAAGAATTGCGGGAAATGATGATAGAGGTAATACAGATGGACGAAAGAAGGCAGGAAGAAAGAGGAGAGGAAACAAAACAAGAGATTAGGAAAGAAATGGCCGAACTTAGAAAAGAGATGCGAAAATGGGAAGAAAATAAGGAAAATTTGTAAAGAAGGATGCAGACTTTAGAACAAAGATTAGAAAACCAGGATGAGCATAATAAAAAGGTAGCACAGTTCGAAGCTAGGATAATGAAGATTGAAAAATCAAACCGGGAGTTGGGTGAAGGGAAGAGTGAGAATATTGAGAATGAAAGTATAAGGGAAATAGGAAAAAGATTAGAAAGGAAAGAAAGAGATGAAAGAAAGAAAAACATACTGATAAAGAATCTAGGATTAGAAAGGAAGGAATTAAGGGAAGGAGTGGAGGATGTGGTAAAAAGGATAGATGCTAAATTAGAGATAGAGGAAATGCGAAGTGCAGGAAAAGAAACGGGAAGAGGAGAAGAAATGGTACTAGTGAAACTAAAGAAATGGGAACATAGGAGGGAAGTGATGAAAAAGAAGAGGTTGTTATATGGAAGCACGGAGAGAATAGAGAATGATTTGACATGGGTAGAAAGGAATATGCAATATAAGTTAAGGCAAATAGCGGAAGAGGAAAGACGTGAGGGAAAAATAACGTGGGTTAAGTAAGGCAGAATACAGATAGAAGGAGGAATGCCTTTCTCTCTCTAGGAGAGAAAGGAACGGGAGATGGGAAAATAAGAAATAGTAAGAAACGAAAAGAGATGAGAAAAAAAAGTAGGAAAGAATGGAAGATATGTTACTGGAATATAGCAGGATTGGAGAGAAAGGACAGGGAATTTATGAGAAATTTGGCACAATGGGATGTAGTAGTAATGATGGAGACGTGGCTAGATGAAAAAGGATGGGAAAGAGTAAGGGGAAGGTTGTCAAGAGGTTACAAATGGCAAATTCAAAATTCAAAGAGAAAAAATAAAAAAGGCAGAGCAATGGGAAGAATGGTGATGGGAGTAAGGAACGAATGTATAACAGGGAAGGATAGGACAGGGAGGAAAGAGCAAAAAGAAGGAATAATAGTAGAAGAGGTAAATATGGGAGGAGAGAAGTGAAAGATAGTGGGGGTTTATGTGAACGGAGATATACAGGATAAATCAGAAGAGATGAAAGAAATGATGGAAGAAAATAAAGAAGAGATTAGGCTTATTATAGGGCGAGATTTGAATGCGAGAACAGGAGATAGAGGAGGAGCTGGGATGGTTTATCTTAACGGAAATATAGAGGGAGATGAGGAAGGAGCTCAGGAGGAGGAAGGGAAACGGTAATTGATTATGTTATAGTGGACGATGAGGTAAGAGAGAATGTCAAGAAACTAGAGGTAGGGGATTACATAGATGCGGATCACTTTCCCGTAATAGTGACATTAGAGGGAGAAAAAAGTAATAACAATATGGATAAAAAGGAAGCGAAGGTAAAAAAAGCTGAAAAAGGGTATTGGTAAATGGAAGGAAAAGAACAGTTTAAAGAAAAGGTTAGAAATATCAAAATGGGAGAGGGAAATGTGGACGAGGAGGTGGAAAGAGTAATAGGAGAAATAAAAAGAGGATTAGAATGTACAAGCAAAAAAGAAGTTAGTAAAGGAGGGGATAGAAATGGATGGGATGAGGAATGTAAAGAGAAAAAGAAGGAGGTCAGAAAGGAATTAGGAAAATGGAGAAAAGAGAAAAGTAGTGGAGAAGAATATAGGAGAAAAAAGAAAGAGTATACTGAGTTGTGTGATCAAGAGTAAGAGGAGGAGAAGAAAGGGTTTGAGGAAGAGGTGGAGAAGGCTAGGACGGAAGAAGAGGTTTGGAAAGTGTTAAATAGAGAGAGAAAAAGAAGAAAAAGAGTAAGCCAGGATATTGAAATGGTAGAATGGAAAAAATATTTTATGGATTTGATAGGAGGGGTACAGAGAAAAGTTAGGAAAGGAGAAAAATATGGTAGAGAAAGAGATGAAGAAGACATAACAAGGGAAGAAATAGTCAAGGTGTTAGGAATAATGAAAGATATAAAGGCACCTGGTATATATGAGATTCCAAATGAAGTCTGGAAATATGGGGGGGGGGGGGCAGAACTAAAGGAATGGGCATGGATAATGTTTAATAGAGTATGGAGAGGAGAGGGGTGGCCAGAGTTATGGAAAGAAGGAATAGTGGTACCTATAGTGAAGAAAGGCAAAGGGAAGAAGGTTAAAGATTATAGGGGTGTGACGCTGATGCCAACATTGTATAAAGTACATTTAACGGTTCTGTCGGAGAGATTGAAGAAAGAAGTTGAGAAAGAAAAAGATAGAACCACCGGATCAGACAGGGTTTACAAAAGAGATGAGGGTGATGGACAATATATATGTTCTGAATTATTTGATAAATAAAAGGATTAAAAGGGGGAAAGGGGCAATGATAGCAATATTCGTATACCTAAAAGCGGCGTTTGACTCCTTGGACCGAGTCGAGATAGAAAAAGTTATGGCTCAATAAAGAGAGTATCGGAAATTTGCAGAGAGACTAAAAGCAGGGTAAAGGTAGGAGAGCAATTAGGAGATAGTTTCTGGCTAGTGAGAGGAGTAAGGCCAGGATGTCCTGTGAGCCCACTTTTATTTTTATATATTAATCACAGATTTAGAAGAAGAAATGAAGAGAAAGGGATGGGGAGGAGTTAGGATGGGAGAGGAAAAGATATATACACTGGCATACGCGGACGATATAGTGTTGATGGCAGGGGATGAAGAAGGGATGACGGGCTTAATTACAGGATTGTAGAAATATTTAGATGGGAAAAAGTTGTATTTAAATGTAAAAATAACAGAGGTAATGAGGTTTAGAAAAGGAGGGGGAAGGAAGAAAGAATGGACTGGGAGCTGAAAGGGAGTAAAGTTAGAAGAAGTAAAGGAGTTTAAATATTTGGGATATACCTTGCAAACGAATGGAGATCATAGAGCTCATATAAGAGAAAGGATAAAAAAAGCGGCAGGGATAATGAAATAGATATGGGGAATAGGAAAAAGAAGGTTCAAGAAAAATTGGAGAAGGAGAACGTGGTTATTTGAGACGTTGGTATGGCCGGTATTAGGTTATCGAGCGGAGATATGGGGGTGGAAGAAAAGGAAAGAGAATGAAAGTTTACAAGAAAGGTATATAAGGTGGACGCTAGGAGTAGACTGGAGGACGCCTGGATATATGGTGAGAGAAGAAGCGCAGAGGGATAAACCAAGTACTAGTGAAAAAGTGTTTGAAAGAGATAGAAGAAAGAAGAGGGCGAGCGTTAGAGCTAACAAGATGGGAAGAAGAAAGGAGGAAGTTTTTAGTGCTAGAGACGTAGGAGAGGGGAATGGAGTAAGCTATGAGGAATTGGAGAGAAGGGAACATTAACCAGAATAGCAAGATTAAGATTGGGAAACGAGGTAAGGGAGGGGATATATTGGGAAAAGGAAGAGAACAGAAAGTGCAGAATATGTGAATGGGAGGAGGAATCATGGGAGCATATATGGGAAGAATTTATGAGAGGAATGGAAGATAAAGGAAGCTGGCAAGAGAATGTGGTAAAGATTCTAGGGGAGGATGGAATGGGTGAGGAGGAGATGATGGAGTTGAAGGGGGCTAGAGTGGAGAACGAGAAAGAATGAAAGAATGGATATGGAAAAATGGCAAATTGAGAATGAGATAGAGGAGATTTGAAAGTGAAGGAAAAAGGAAACGGAAGTCGCATATATTAGACGCGTAAATATCTGTAAGTAGTTATTATTATGTAATAGTATAAGTAAATTAAGATGCGGATGCGCTCGCTCTCACTCGCTCGCTCTCTCGATCTCTCGCTTTCGATCGCTCGCTCACTCTTCCGACCGTAAAATTGCGTTATATGAATATAGAAGTAAGGCGATAGATATAAGAATTGATGTAAATAGTTGTTAATAATGTAAATAGTAAGGATAAGATAATATAAAGTTTGTAGAAGGTCTTGTAAGAAACAGAGGTCATGTAAACCCTTAGGGGCACATTACGAATAAAGAAGAAGAAAACTGACTGATTCTTCAACTTGGAATATTTTCAATTGAGAAATCTTCAATATTTAATGCATAAAGTAGACAATGATATAATTTTGAGTGGTTGAATTTTCAATTTTCTTCTATTTTCTACAGTTAGATTTTGTATTAAAAACAAGTGATAAAAATGTTACACTCTGATCATTTCCTATGACAATTAATTCAATTCAGAAAAAAATATTTAAGCCGGGACTTTTTCCCATCGATAAAAGTAGCAACATTTAATTTGTGTACATGAAAACATTTTTTGTAGACTGGTTAATAAATAATTAAAGTTAGATGCCTTTATCAGCATTTACGATTTAATTTGTACAATTAAAGTTTGTGACATTGATACTTTACCAGTTTGAATGTTTCATTTTAAGATGTTTCCTTTGAAACCCTTTAAAAAAAACATATTGAAATGAAAAGGTTTCCATTTTAAAACTTGTTTATTATTAAACGATTGAATAAAAAGTTTTTGGATGACACATTTTTTCAGCTTTAATTTGGAAGATATGGAAAGAAACTGTAATGTGGTAAAAATTTAACTACCACTAGCTTTCCTCGACCGGTCAAGGCAGAATCCCTATTTTGGAAAAGGGTAAACCTTGATTGTACCGCGGGCCTAGAGAAATGCTTGACAAGCGAGCTACATTGTTTATAAATTTTTACTGGCACCGGAATTCATATGTCTGTCTAGATTTGTTTTGGCTTCGCCGTAAGGATCTGAATATCCACTTCGCACGGTGACACCCCTCAGCTAGGGTCAACGACTGTTCCCGCTCTCTGGGAGACGTCACGTGAGGCTTCGACCAATTTGGCGGGCTC